>RJWT010023570.1:0-16767 GCA_004365215.1 Cuniculus paca | reverse complement strand
ATGCCCTGTAATCATTAATTAGCTACTCAAAACGATGTTTATTGAATGTCTGTGGAGACAGAAGCCCAATCCAGCCTTTTTCCATCAGAAACCAGCATCTTCCCTAGCTTACACTCCCATGAGCCAACCGCTCCCAGCCCCACTCTACTAGGATGTCCCTGGGCACCTTGGACACAGCCGAAGTTAACCCATCCCACGCCCCCATTCCCACCATGTGTTCCTATTTTGGTTAATGGAGCCACCATTCCCCAGTCCCCCATGCCTAACTCTGAGTTGTCTGGACCCGCTCACATACCACCACATCCCATCTGTCACTATCAACCCCAGCTACTAAGCCTACAATATTCCTAATAAGTGTATGTCCTAGACTATTGTACATCACCTGGGAGCTGATCTTTCTTCAGGTGCTACCTTCCCTAACCCTCTTCCACATTGTCATTACATAGATCTTTTGAAATCTGACCATGTCATCTCTCTCTCCCCACTTGAAATCCTTCCACGTTCCTGCACCATCTATAAGATGAAGCCCTACCCTAAAACATGGTACATGGCGCCTCTAACTGTTGGTTTCCTCACTGGACGCACAACCCACCATCCTCACATAGCTCTCATAACAGGGCAGCTGTGCTATCCTCATTCACGCCTCCATACCACTGGACCTTGGCCCAGAATGCTCATTCCCTCCTTGCCGAACAAGTGAACAACTGCTCTTTCAATACTCATTTTGAGAGTCACCAATCAAGAAAGCCTTTTCCAACCTCCCCAGGCAGGATCTTACACACCTTCCTCTATGTTCTTGAGGTTTCTGGTCACATTTCTATTATAAGGTCTGTCCTATTGGTTAATATTGCTGTTAACTCTTCCAGCCAGGCTGACCAACTCCAAAATGCTCTATTTGCTGTGAATTCCCAGTGACTGGCATACAAGAGGTGCCCAATAAGTGCTCACAAAAGTTTTGATTGTAGTGGCAAGAGCCAGGTTGCTTAGGTCCCAGGCAGCTGGCTCGCTGGCCTCCCTGAGCAGCAGCACTGCCTTGTGTCTACCGTGGGAGGATGTGGCAACTGAGTTCCAGGGGGGCCTCAACCTTGCTGTGTGCACTCTGTGCTGAGCATGGCATCCTAGGAGACAGCCCGGACAGGAGATGATGCTCGCCCAGACACAGGTGCATCCGTGTCACAGGCTGTCAGAGCAGAACCCTTTTGGTCTGGGAGCAGACAGATTGCAGTCAGAATGGAGGAAGCACAACGAATTTAGATTCAACCCTTAACCCCAACCCAGCATAGCAGCCACGCTAAACATGCACACCTAAACTTCTGAGAAAAGAGGCCTATATCTAACATCTCAGGTCGCAAGCCCCTCAACAGGAGTGAGGTGGGGTGGGACTGGGAGTACAGTCACCCTTTTTGCTGAGAACAAGAGTTTTGAGATAAAAATAAAATCTCTTCCTAGTTTCCCAGTACAAAAAGTCACTAAGTTCTGATCAGAGCCTTGTGCTAAAATCCACTGCAAATATTTACTGAAAGTCAAACCCAGCATTCATACAATAATTAACCCATTGTCTCATTCTTCAAGGTGCATGTGGACTATTTGGAGGGAAAAGACAAACTTCTAAGAAAAGTTGAATCACATTTAAAAAGTTAAACAAGCAGTGCAAGAAGAATATGCCTTAGGTGGTGACTCACTGCCAAAGGAGAGGTTAAGAAGGAAAGGGCGTTGAGCCCCAAGGGTGGACAGACTAGAAGGAGGCAGAGCCCATGGGGCGCTCACCTGACAGGTTGGACCTGCACAATCCAGGAAGTGGGGTGGAGGCATTTGGTACAAAGATAAGAGCAGAGCCCTTGAAATTGGGGACTTGAGTTTCTGTTCTGCCCTTGATTGACTAGAGATCTTAGCATTTTTTAACTTCATCTGCACCTTAGTTTTCCCATTCACAGAAGAAGAATAATTCCCTCTCTACCCCATAGATTGTCTATGGCCATACCACCCTGAATGGGCCCGATCTCGTCTACCCCACAGACTCTGTTAGTCTATTAGTGAAATGCCCCACAGACTCTGTTACCTATTAATGAAATGCCTGAGACAGGTTACTTCTGAAGAAAAGAGGTTTAGTTAGCCTATAGCTCTAGAGGTTGAAGGGCGTGACTCCAGCATCAGCTTGGCTCTGCTGAAACCTCATGAGGGATAACAATAGCAGGAGCACATATGAGAGGGGACACACTGCTAGGCAGGAAACCAGAGAGAGATTTAGGGCTCCAGCTCAGACTTTAATAACAAATTGCTCTTGCGAGAGCTCAGGAGTCACATGAGGGTGACCTTAATCTCCACTAAGGGCAGCAACCCCAATGATTTAATGACTCTCCACTAGGTCCCTCCTCTTCTTAAATGTTTCACACCATGTCTCACCACACACTGGGACCCAAGCTTTCAGTTATGAACCTTTTTGGGGCACCTGCCCCTTATCCAAACCAAGGCAGGCCATGTATCATTTAAGACCCTAGGGGTTAAGAATGTAACTCGGTGGTAGAGCACCTGCATAGCATGTGCAAGGCTCTGGGTTCAATGCCCAGCATTATAAAAACCAAAACCAAACAAACAAACAAACAAATAAAAACTGCACAACAACAACAACAACAAAAAACTGCACAACATTTTTGGAGTCTGCTTGTGGTAAGTCCTGCAGTACAAAGATGGAAGAAGGGCCTGCCCTCAATAGCTACCACATAAGGAGAGGCAATAAATGTTAGTCCTTCAGTTATCTGTTTTGTGTTGCTATAACAAAATACCTGAGGCTGGGTGATTTATAAATAAAAGAGGTTTCTCGGGCTCACAGCTCTGGAAGTCTAAGTTTAAGCAGCCATATCGGATGAGGAACTCATGGCATCATCGTAGCATGGTGGATGACATCACATGGAAGGAGCATGTGTAAAAGGGAAGGGAGAGAAGGGCCCATCCCTCCTGAGGCCAGAGCTCCTGATTTCCTGTCACTTCCTTGAGCTTAGATGAACTCTGGGGAGAGCCAAGGCCAAAAGCAGGGAACTGGTTAGCCACTATCATTTCCCAAAGCACCTGCTGTTTACTTCATCACGTAATTTTTTTTTTTAAATTGCAAAAGACAGCCACTGGAGGGCCGGGCTCTTTGTGAGGCAAATGCCTTTCCTTCTGCTGAAAAATGTAGTCCAGGTCAACAAAACGCTCTCCTGGCCCAACTGCCTTAAGTCAGCCCACCCCCCACCCATCAGGGGATGTCTTCACCCTGATTCCATTTTTTCAGTATTTCCTCCTGATTAAAAGCCCTTTGGCTCAGCAGAATTGTCTGTAATGATAGTAAATGGCTCATACGATGATGAAGCAATCTTTTTACTCTCAAGCCGCAGTCTATCTTGCCGGAGTCCTGCAATTAAATTCACAGCCCTGGCTTCTCAGTGAACGCATTGTGTGTGCGGTAGGCTCCCTCCTCGCTTCCTGCCCCTTCTGCAGACTTGCATTTCTCTCCTACTGTACCCACCTACAGAAATCGTCATTACTCATATGCCAGAAATAATGCTCAGGCCTTTAGATGCCGCTAGGGTCACAGTAACTCAGTCCCCTTGACCAAGCTGGGTGCCAGAGCTCGTTTCTCCTCAGCAGGAGTCTGCTTTTGCAAGCTCACAAGTCTCTTACAGTTTCTTTGAGCCACTCCCGCCCTCTCCAGCAACAATGGAAATGAACATGATTTCCCGAGCAGGTTGCCTAGAAACCACTCCTTGTTTCTGAAACTAATTTAAACATGAACATTCAGCTCCTGACTCATGCCAGCAAAGCATGTCATGGCTTTCTCAGTATCTTACTTTCTTTTTCGTCCATATCACAAAATAATGCATGCTCATTGCAGAAAAGCTGAAAAATTGGGAAGATATAAAGATTCAGAAAGGAAAAAAATATCCCATAATTTCATTATCCAGAAGACTCCGGTCATTTGGGAATATTTTCTCCCAAGCTTCTTTTTTCCATGCATCTTAAACATCATTGAGATTAATACTGGTTTCACATTAATATTGAGTTCACTTAGCATATTGCCAGCATTTTCCCATCTGGCAAAAAAATTTTAAACACTTGGTTTTTTTAAAAGGTTTCATTGTACATCAGATCATTTTTCTTTATTTATTTAACCATTCTCTGAAACATTTAGGTTATTTCAATCTTTCACCATTATAAATGCTGTCATGATAATTATAGTGTAAAATGTTTATTACATCCATTTTCTCAGGAAAAAATCATAAAGGAAATTTCAAAGACCCTGAACATTTTAAAACCATTTTTTAAAAATGTTGAGGCTGGGATATAGCTCGGTGGCAGAGCACTTGCCTAGCACGTGCGAGGCCCTGGATTCAATCCCCAGTACCACAAAAGAGAAAAGAAAGAAGAAAAGGAGAGAGGGGGAATGGAAAGGGGTGGGGAAAGGGGAAAGAGGGAGAGAATGGGGTTGGGAGAGAGAATAAGAAAGGGCACATACCCTACTGCCTTACCCGTAGCCACCTACACAGCATCCACTGGTATCCATGGAGATTTGCTCCAGGGCCTCTGCAAATACCAAAATCTGAGGATTCTCCAGTTCCTTGATAAAATGGTATAGTGTTTCAATATAACCTACAGATGTTCCCTTTTATGCTTTAACTCATATGTAGATTACTTACAATATCTAACACAATATAAATAGGTGTTATGCTGGATTTGTTTAGGGATTAATGCAGGAAAGAAATAAAGTAACTGACTAAAGTCACACCATAGAGGAACAAGTTTTCAGTACAGAAGTAATCTTTTTTGGAATTTTTGATTTGCAGTTTGTTGAATCCTAGAAAAAAAAAAAACAACTCATGGATACCAGGAGGCAACTTTTTTAAGAAAATTCTTAAATGTATTCTTTTTTATTCGTGCATGTTTGCAGTCTGTCGTGTTTCCATTCCTTGTGTGGGGTTGGTGCATGTGCATAACACATCTTAATTCTCTTTACCATCCCCTGTGCCTATGCTCTTCTCGTCTCTTGGTCCCCTTCCCATTTGAAGACCTGTCTTCCTACCTGCTACTCTCTACTCATTAGTCAGTCAGTCTGTCTATCCATCTGTCCACTCAACCTTCCACCTAGCATATCTTACTCTCAAACATTTCAGTGTGTACTTCTTAAGAATAAGGATGTTTTCGACACAATAGTGAAGTTACCAACCTTAGTAAATACAACATTGACAGAATAATTATATCTAGCACATCATCTGTTTTCCTAGATTTCCAATTGACCTAACAATGTCCTATACATCATTTTATTTCTTCTAGTATAAAGCCCAGTGTAAGGGTATTATATTTAGTTGTCATATTCTTACCTCCTTTAGGACAGTCTTTATCTTTTATGATTCTGACATTACTAGAGAATACTAGTCTTCCCTCCCTGTTCTAAGTAGGTTTTCCACATTTGGGATGTCTATATCATTGTGCATTCCTGGGTAGAACATCACACAAGGATCCTTGTCCTTTCGAGGGTAGCACATCTGGAGGCATGCGGTCCATCCACCCCTCATTGGTGGCATACACCCAACCTTGTATAAAATGGTATAGTATTTCAATATAACCTACAGATGTTCCCTTTTATGCTTTAACTCATCTGTAGATTAATTACAATACCTAACACAATATAAATAGGTGTTATACTGGATTTGTTTAGGATTTGATCACTTAATCAAGATGCTGTTTTTGGGATCTCATCTTATTAAAAAGTTTTTGCACTTCAAAAGAAATCACCAACAGAGTAAAAAGAAAACCCACAGAATGGGAAAGAATTTTAGCCAGCTGTCCCTCAGACAAAGGACTTCTATCTATGACATACAAAGAATTGAACAACCTCAGGCCCCTCAAATTCAAAGATCCAATCCAAAAGTGGGCATCTGAGATGCACACGCACTTCTCAGATGAAGAAATACAAATGGCAAATAAATACATGAAGAAATGTTCAACAGCACTGGTCATTGTAGAAATGCAAATTAAGACAACACTGAGATTCCATCTCACTCCAGAAAGAATGGCTGCCATAAAGAAATCAACAGATAACAAATGTTGGCGGGCTGTGGGGAAAAAGGAACACTTCTCCACTGTTTGTGGGAGTGTAGAGTGGTATGGCCACTATGGAAATCAGTGTTGAGATTCCTCAAAAAACTAGGATTGTAGCTCCCATTCTACCCAGTTATTCCCCTTCTGTGTATCTTCCCAAAAGAATTAAAATCATCATACCACAGTGATATACGTGCACCCATGTTTATAGCAGCACAATTTGTAATAGCTAAATCTTGGAAACAACCCAAATACCCATCAACCGAGGAATGGATAAAAAAGATGTGGCATTTTCATACAATGAAATATTACTCAGCTATAAAAAAAAGATAATCTTGAGGCTTTTATAGGTAAATGGGGGCAACTTGAAACTATACTCATAAGCAAAATAAATCAGACCCACATTTGTAAATTTCATATTGTCTCCCTAATGTAAAAAATAATAAAAAACTGAAAGAGCAATAAGATCCAAAATGTACAATAGATATTGCAATGATGAAAGGGAAAGAAAGGGCTCAAAAAGAAAGAGTAACTGGGATGAGGAAAGGAGAAATGGAAGAAAGGAAAAGATTGTATGTATGTAGGTTTACACATATAACTGTATGTATATGTATAATGTGCAAGATAACTGTACTACTAATCTCCATTCCTCAAAAAGAACAATTTGTGTTGTCATTGTTTGATTGCTAGATCATTTTTATGCCTAGATCTTGTAACCTGAACAACTACTCCTAAGATAACAATATGGAATATATTAACTAGTGTTGATTTCTTCCTGTTGTTTTGTTTTGTTTTTGTTTTTGTTTTTGTAATTCCGTATTATTTCTATCCTATTTTCTGTTTTGCTTTCTAAAATAAAAAAAAATGCTATTTTTTCCTCTCCATAGTATAGTTACTATTTTTCTCCTTGCAACCAAAGAGCATCCTATGAATAGGCACTTTACGATTGGGCAAATACTCTGCTCCTCATCAAGATTTCCACTTTGTAGAAGTGGGGATGTAGTTCAGTGGTGGAACATTTGCCTAGCATTTGTGAGACCCTGGGTTCAACCCAAAAGCATTGCTTAAAAATAAAAATAAAGTTCTACTTATTCTTAATGACCATGATGATTTTTGCCTGCACCAATTTTTACTTAAATGGTGGCAAAGGGCAACTTTCCTGCACAGAGTCAGCGCTGGCCATTCCACTGTGCTAAGCCAAGTCCCCGCCTCCCCCTTACCCATTTATTATCAGCCATGCTCCTGGGTGCCAAGCACAGTACACCCAGTATGACACCCAAGTAAAAGAGCAAGACAAGAGTAGCTGGATTGGAGCCCGGTGCTTCTAGTTCACAGCTGTGTGACTCTGGCCACTTACCTGACATGGCTGTGCCTCAGTTTCCCCATTTTAAACTGGGGATCGTTATGGTACAACTGTCTTATAGCCCTGCTGCAATGACTAAATCAGTACAGGTGGAGTAGGTAAGCTAGAGACCTCAGTAAGTTCTCAGTGAGTGTTGACTGATGTTAGAATAAAATGTAGTAAGTAGATGTGCTGGGAACTGAAAGATACAACCTTCATGGGAGTCGGAAGGAAATAACAGGTGAGCTTGGCGGGAGACAGAAAAGGACTCCAGGTGGACTGGGGACTTCTAATTTCACAGGCAGTGTTTCCTTTCCTCAGTGAAGGCTTCTGGGATGTACGCTTTCTGTTTTGACTTTTATTTCCCCTCTACTCCGACTTCTCGTTTTCCTTATTGTACAAAGGAAAGAATCCACTCACCAAAATACACTGACAGCATTTCCCCATCATGTGCCTTTTAGTACATCACTTCAGCTTACTCAGGACTGCCCTCTGCCCATCCTGACCCCACCGTCGCATACTCTGCATCTCCCATTGTAAAGTGGGGATGTTAGTGGCCATGAGATTAGAGGTGAAAGTACGCATTAAACCGGACCCTGGCACGTTGTAAGTACTGAAGAAACACGAACGCTCAGTATAGGTCTCTGGGATTGGACCAAGATGTGTCCAAAGGGGCAGCTGTCAAAGCTGACACAGAGGGCCTACACCGTGGGCCAGGCAGAAAGAGGTCAGAATGCTGAGCAGCCCCAGGAAAGGCATGGCTGTTGCCTAACAGAAGCAGACATTTTTACCAGAGTTCCAGCCCACCCTGCCTGCCCAAGGACTTCCTGCATCCTCTCCCTTTGGGTTAGGCCTGGTCTTGGCCCTGAAGTGACATCCTAGGCTCAGCAGGATGTCACCTCAGATGGCATGGCTGGGGGGAGCCTCTTCTAAGTTGGGGTGAGGCTCTGCCTGAGACAGAGGGTCCAGCAGATATGCTGTCTGGTGCCACATTTCCTAGCAGGATGTCATATTTGTCCCCTTTCTGCTACCACCCAGCTCATCACTAGGTCCCAGAGAGCTAGAAAACACCTCCTAGGCTTGAGAGCAGCCAGCAGGCAGACAGGCGGCTCCTTGTCTGCAGGACAGCGAGTTTGTTAAGGCCCAGCTGCCGGGCCCTGGCTGTGTGTCAGGAAGTTGAGCAATGGCCCATCACTCTTCCCGCCTTGCTGGGGGGCAGAGGTGTTTTTCAAACACAGCTGTCTTAGCAACCGAAAGGTACTCTAAGGGGGCGCCTTTGGTTTGCGGCTAATCCAGGCGCCTCTGAGATCCCCATTTCCTCGAGATTAGAGTGCTCACAGCAGATGCCTCTTTATCAATTGGCCACAGATGCTTCCTGTCCCAGTGGTTTGTGATGGGCGTTTGCCGCCACTACTACCGGATATAAACAGAGACTCCTCAACCACGACGGGTTTTGTCAGTCGCTTCAGACCTTCTGTTTCCAAAGTTCAACTGGAAAATAAAGTGGATCTCCTGGCCAAGGGCTCAGCTTCTAACCAGATCCCTCCGAAAGGTAGTTCAGCTGAAGGATGACCAGGTTAAAAGGGTAATGGGGGGCCAGTGATTGGTTATTTACTCTTTTCTTTTTTTTCGTACCAGGGATCAAACTCATGACCTCATGCTCACCGAGCAGGCACTCATGCCACTGAGCTAAACCCCTAGCCTGGTTATTTACTCTTAATTATCTACAGCATTTAATGTTCACAAAAGGAAGGAATGAAGACAGCACTTCCCTCCTTACTTTCAGAAGATTCATCCAAGATCCCTAGCAGATGTCTGAAAATGCAGAATACTGAATCCCATATATACTTATGTTTTTCCCATACACATACAAGGTATGATCAAAATTTATAGTGAATACTTAAATTTTCAACTTTATTACAGTCAAAGATACATTACCATTAATCCCCATCAGAATACTCCCACACTTCAAACACACCTAGCCCATCATTCTTGCTACTTTCTGAAGCAGTTTTGGAAGTTCTCTTATGTGAGTGTCCTTATGAGATGCAATTAAAAAAAAATACACACACACACACAAAGACACACACACATATGGCGACTGCTGCTGTCAAGTGCCATCTGACGGAAAGACAGGCTTGTACGTACATCGTGGTGTGTCCTCACCCACCTTATTCATTGGATCTGGTACTGTGTGGCTTCTGGCTCTTCCTCAAAGTCAAGATGACCATAAAAGGTAAATGCTTTGAATTGGTTCAGGACATCAAGGCCACCATGACAGCACCACGAAAGACACTCACAAAAGAGTACATCCAGAACTGCTTCAGAAACTGTCAAGAACAATGAGATAAGCATATTAGAAACAAAGGGGACTATTTTTGAAAGGGATTAATGGCAATTTTTTTATTGTAATAAATATTTTTAAAATTTAAACTGAACATTCTCCATATTTTTCAGTCATACCACATATACCTATGATACAGTTTAATTTATAAACAAGGCAACAGAACAGTAATAACAATACACTGGGATAAAAGTTATTGGAAGGCAGCTTCTCTGTCCCTGTCTCTCACAGTACCTTGTAAGGTAGTCACTCTTCCTGTGATATGAATGATATAGTGCCTGAGAGTAGAGAGGAAGTGCGGAGAGCGAGGGAGGAGCTGTGACAGCGCGAGGTTACCATGTAAGGGTGACTCAAACACAAGCACGGTGACGCTGCAACAGTGGGTCTGCTCACTGAGCGGCTGCTCCGTGACTGAAGACAGGCAGTGTATGCAGTGTGAAAGCACTGAACGTGGGTGATTTCTATCTCAGAACAGGGGGCAACCTGTGAATTGCTTAATTCTGGAATTTTCCGTTTGACATTTCCTTTTTTATTTTTTCAAGTATCTTCACTAATTTTTTATTAATACATGTTTGCAGTGCATAGAGATCACATTCACCTAGAGAGCTGATACACGTACCCAACACATTTTTTTTATTTATTTATTTATTTATTTTTTGCAGCACCGGGGATTGAACTCATGACCTCACACTTGCAAGGCAGGCGCTTACACCAATAAGCTAAATCCCCAACCCCATATTTTTATTCTTTTTACTACCTGCTCCCTGTATCTCTAGATCCCCTTCCCATTTGCAAAAGTGCTAACTCCCTGGTTCCTATTATCCATTCTCTATTTTGCTCTTTATGTTACTTATACTTTGGGTTTCTCGTATAAAAGAAACCACACAATATCTATGCTTGTGTGTCTCATTTATTTCACTAAACATCGTGGTCTCAAGGTACATCCATCCCATTTAATATTTTTGAACCACAGTGGACTGCAACTCCCTGTAATCACAGAAGAGGAAACTGCAGATTAGGGAGGACTATAGTACATTCATTTTCCATTTAATTGCTTGATGGCAGATGCCACAAGGGTATTATATAAAGTCATAAAGTCAGAGCAGGAAGGGACCCTGGAGACCAAGTTAAGTAACCTCATTTTTGGAAAGACAGAGGCCCTAGAATGTTAGCAGCTCCCTCCAGGCCTTGAGAGTGGCTAGTGGCAGAGGCCAAACTAGAATCCCAATCCAGGCATTGGGTCTGAGGTGTGATTCTCGCTTCGGTGGCACTGTTACCATGGGTGATGGGTTCCTGGATGGGTTCCTAGGTTCTTGTGTGTGACAAAGACTTGGCTGTGGCACATGGTGGCGAGGAAAAAGCAGCCAAATTTATTAAGGCAGTAGTATATTCAAAGTGAGGGGGCTCGTTTGTGCCTGCAGAAAGGAAAATGGCAGAGCGCTGAAGGTCTTGGGTTTAGGAATTTAAAATGTTGCTTCAGATCTAGAGAATGTCTCGCTGGGTCTTCCAGAGCATGACTGGCAACATGATTGACAGGGTGCTGAGTCATGTCTGCTCTATCACCCACCCATCTCCTTTCCCATAATTCCCTCTGTTATAATTCGATGTATGAGGTGCAGTCCCTATGCACAAACCTTTGATGGGCTCCAGAGGAGAAAAAAAGTTACTGTTGGTCATGCGGGAGGATCTGGCGCACAGGTGTCCTGGTTTGGAATTTTGGGATTTTCCAGGGCAGATTTGGGGATCTTTGTTTTTCTTTTTTCTCTTCTTTCTTTCTTCTTTCTCTCTTTCTTTCTTTCTCTCTGTCTTTTTTTTGTTTTGTTTTGTTTTGTTTTACCAGGAATCAGACTCAGGATCTTGTGCTTGTAGGCAGGTGCTCATGCTGCTGAGCTATATCCCTGGCCCTGGTCTCTTAACTCTGTTTCTGAGTAGTAAGGCTTGGCCTACTACTAAAGGTCAGAGGTTGGCCCTGGGGCATTGCCCAGGTCAGGTGACTGCAGGGGAGAGTTTCTGCTGCCCCACTTGTACTATCTTTATTATTGTGTCCTCGGAGGCAGGAGAGAAATGCCTCTTTTTACTCTGATCTTACTGCAATCTGAACATTTCTCACAAGCCCAGCTACAGAGTTGTAGATGTTGATTGTCTCCAAAATCCATTATCCCTTTGCTCAGTAGTAAAATATCAAATGATAGCAGAGCACAGAACCACCCAGGGGAAAAAAAAAACACATTACCCAGTCTTCATTATAATAAATCATGTCCAAGTCCTATGCAGTGTGATACAAATGAGAGTGGTGAAAATTTTAAAAAACTAAAGTGAACCCTTCTTTTGCCCCTTCATCCTGCCCAGTGCCTGGAATGTTGACCCAAGTTCTGGAGCTGGAGCAGCCATGTTGGACTGTGAGGTAGAAGCCACATGTTGAAGAGGTTGTAACAAGATAGAGAGGGAACCTGGTGATCTGAGTGTTACCCACCAGCCTTGGGCTGCCTTTGTTTACAGGGGAGATAAATACATTTTCATCTTGTTATGGATTAAAAGCTAGTGGTCAACTTAATGCCAGCTGAATTAAATCAGCATGGTGCTGAGTGTAGATGGCCCACCTGAAGAAAGTTGCCAGCATAAAAGGAGATGTGGAGAGGAAGAGCAGTGGTGTTGTGGGTTCTCCTAAGTGTTGCTGTTTGGAGCCATTGGTTCTCCTGGAGGAGCTTGTCATGCTGGCTCCCCAATATGAATTCAGCCATTATCATCAGAGGAGCTCGGGACTTTGTCATTGAGAATGGCTCATGCTCATTTTGGGGGAGCTCTGGTCCTTATGTTGAGCGTCACTTCCTGGCTCTGGAGGGGAAGATGGTTGCTATTTAATCTCCAGGAGAAGTTGTCACGCTGGCTTCTTGGCATGTACTCGTCTGTTCTCTCATCATTGCAGGAGTGCGGGACCTCACTGTCGCTGAGGATGGCTGTGGTACTTTTCAGGGAGCCCTGGTTCTTACTTGAGCGTCACTTTTTGGCTCCACTATAGAACCCTCAACCTACTAGCACAGACCCTTCATCCTGCTGGCATAGACTTTCTAGCTTCCATCGCTGGCCTTTCGGCCTTCCCAGTGCAGATCCATGAAACAGACTTGCATGAGTCATTGTCGTGGGCTCCAGGCCTCCAGTCAGACTTGTGGGAGGCACTGTCATGGGCTCTAGGTCTTTAGCTGGACTCATGCAGGACATTACTGTGGGATCCAGGCCCTCAGCTGAATTTTTTTAGGTCTTTGGTGTAGTGGACAGATTTCATGCACTTTCTTGTGTTTAACTCTGAGTGACCATCATAAATAATATTATAAATTCTGTGTCCTGATTGTAATTATTCTCCCCGCAACCCCTGACTACAACACATCTTTTTAAAAATCAGTTGTTTGGGGTTTTCATTCACAAGAAAAATAATACCATTCTAATACGCAAAGAGAAACCGTTTTGAAAGTTTCTTTCACAATTGCTTTGCAGAAGAATTTTATTCCTACTTCAAGTATTTGACGCCTACTTCAAGAGAGGGTGCACGTAAATATCCATGTCACTTCCGGCTGCCTTGAGTTCCTCTGCTTTGTTAAAAGCAGTTCCCTTTTTACATCACGTGTCCCCCAGGGACAGCTAAGCTCCCTGGTTGTTCACCCCTGAGAATCAGAGGGCCTGCTGAGGCTGTGTAAGGACTCGGGGAGGCAAGGACTTCTGACCAGGCTGCAGGAAGAGGTGACACTCAGAAGAGGATGGGCTGAGGCGCTGGAACTGTTGGGAAGGGGAGAGACCATGGCCAGGAAGGTGTCTTTTGGCCACCTGGGCTAGTTCTCAGGACGCAGGACACAGCACACGGCCAGGAGAGGGCAGCAGGGGCAAGAGATGCGCCATGGACCTCACCAGGGTCTGAGCTTGGCTCCCCTGGGGCCTGGCACACATCCAGCCTGGGCCCCCCTGGTTTGCTTTGTCCTAAGTCACCCTCTTCAACCAGGGAGGAAGCCTTGGAGCAGAGCAGAGGCCCTGCCCTGCCCTGCCCTGCACAGAGGAGGTTGGCCGGCAGTGTTTAGCTACTGAATTAGGTCAAGGCTTCCTGGCACACATTACCTCCCCCCAGTCCACTTCCTGCCATTCTAGCTCAAGTTTTTATCAAACAGCCTTTTGTCGAAGTAATCTTTAACCAAGATTACATTATTTTTAGTTAAGTTTTCCCTAAGCTTCAGACCTGTGAAATAATGGTTTCGGTGTGCACGTTATACATAGGTGGCATGATTAATACATTCCAAAATGTCTGAGCCTGCTGTGATGGTGCATGCCTGTAATCCTGGTACTCTGGGAGGCTGAGGCAGGAAGATAACAAGTTCAACCCAGCCTGGGCAACTTAGTGAGAGTCTATCTCAAAAATGCAAAATAAAAAAAACTGGGCCGGGAGGTAGCTTAAGGTGAAAGCTGTGGGATGTGGGTTCAGTCCTCTGTAACACACACACACAGACACAGACAGACACACACAAAATGTCTGTATCACTACAAAATCATCTTGCTGCCACCAGTGGTATACTACATACTTGGAGAAACACTGCATGACTACACTAAATCCCTCATTAATCAAAGAAGGAGGAAACATGATCCTCCTGTTGCAGGCAGGAAAAGGTGAGCACAGAGAGGGGAAGAGTTTTCCACAGAGCTGGGATGGGTTAGTGCTAGGGGCAGGGAAGGAAAGCAGAGACCCCTAAAGATGAAGAGGAAGAGGAAGAAGGAGCCACTTCCTGGCCAGGGGTGAGGACAGTGGGCCCGAGTCCCTCTGTCGTGGGAACAGCCTACACCCAGCTCCCCCTTCCCCTTGTGTCTCTGATTCCTCATCTTTGGAGGACAGCAGTCCTTGTCGCTGACGCTTATCCCAGCAGGCGACTAGGGGCCTATCACTGAGTACAAAGCACACTACCAATGTTATCTTCAATTGTTGTGAAGTAGAGAAGACCTTTATGCTCAGAATCTGACCAGCTCAAGGTAGACTGTAATTACTGCCAAATGTTACCTTTTCCACTTGGAAACTCCGGGTCAATGAGAGATCCCTAAAGCACAGGAAACTGAGAAATGTTGAATCAACCTTGAGTCCACAGTCCTACCCGAGGTCACAGTTCCTCCTTCCCTGACATCACGCGCTCGGCCCTCTCTTCACCCCACCGGAGGAAGAGTCGGTGGGCGGTGGAGGGCAGGTCGAGTCGGGTTCCTCTCCCCCTGAACCCCCGAGTCACAGGGACGCAGAGCCCTTTTCCCAGGCACTGGTGCTGTCTTTCCGCCTCTGTCCCTGCGAGGTGGGCGGGAGACTGGGGGCTGAGCAGTGAGTTTCCTGGCTTCCATGTGACAGTCCCTCATCGTATCCCTTGTCTTCCTTTCTGACCCCCACTCCGGAAGCCATCCATGCTGTCATGAACAAGGCCACCTGTTAGTGCCGCTGGTGAGGAATGACAGCAAAGCCACCTTGGTCTGCTCCCTCACCATCCTGGGGCAGCGTAAGACGGAAGCCACGTACGGAGAAAAGCAGGACAAAAAGAACGAAACTGTGTCCTTATGTGGGATGAAATCAGCAAGAAGCCTGCCGAACCAAATACCCCATGCTCCTCGGAACTTTGCCGCCCTGCAGTGCTCTGCGAGCCTTGTCTCCGCCTCACCCGCTCCACCTCAGCGCTTGGAGAAACTCTGCAAACTCGCGGTGGCCTGCGGGCATCGCTGTCTGCCTCAGCCCTTCTATCCAGTCCTGCCCACTCCCGGCTACAGAATAGTGTTCAGTCGCCCCGCGCTCAATCTGCAGAAAGTGTGTGATTGGTCAAGGAGAGAGGGCATCGTTCTGGCTACAGCATGAACACAGAAGCCCAGGGGCCCTGCTGCCCACCCTTTACCACATCACAGACAGCAGCTCCATTTCCAAGAATTGTATCCGTCTCACCAGTCAGCTTCATGTGGAGAAAGCTCAGGCACCTGTCAATGGCAGAGAGAAAGAAATACATGGAGAGATCTGTTCACAGTCGCTTTATGCCAAACAGAGCAGGCATTTGTCTTGTCTGAAAAGCTGGCTATTGACTTGGAAATGAAATTTTGCTGATGCTGTTAGAAAATATTGATTGCTAAATGAAAATAAAGATGAACTGCCTCTCTGAAGAGGCGGGAGGTAAGCGAGAAGTTTTTAAAAGAGGAAGGTTGACATAATTTTCCTTGATTTTGATGACACACAGTATCCTAGAACACTGCTTTGCAAGGTATTTTTTCTCTTTTGCTCTTTCTGAACAGTATGAATGGACCTAGAAACTATTTACACAAAGATTAACCTGGCTACATAGGGGGGAAAAACAAAGGAATTTACCAGGGATGGGAAAAGTACACCTATTTAAATACATAGAATCATTCATTTCTCTGCCTAAATATTAAGTTGTAACTGCTTCTCTATCCATGGCATATCTGCAGTCACTCAGCAAGATCCTTCCATGTGAAGCGTGCTGTGGATTTGTTTTCTCTCTGATCTCGTCTGCCTGCCATCAGCCCTCCGAGGCCTGCCAGCCGCCTGCCACAAGTACAATCCCCTCTCCCTCAGAGACCAAGCTGCGCTTATCTTGGCTCTGTAACTCTGGGGCTTTAGGATAATCCCATGCATGTAGGTTCTTTTCAACACGCCTCTCTCTGGCTTTCTTATTTCCTGCATCTACTATAAACTACTCAGCTACCCAGTTACTTCCAACCCGGGCAGGTGTTTGGGGTTTTGGTTTGTTTGCAGAACTAGAGGACAAATCCAGGGCCTTTCATATGTAGGCAAGTGCTCTCCCTCTGAGCGACACACCCAGCCCTTTTCTGCCAGTTTTGACCACAATCTCTTTTGCCCTCTCTGCCTTCCGATTAGCTCAGCCTTGGAGCAGCCAAGAGGCTGCACCATGTGGCATGAACATAGGTCACTGGATTTGCATCAAAATCCTGGCTTTTTTCTTTCCAGTTACACAATCATTATTGAATTTCTTAA
>RJWT010023569.1:0-16772 GCA_004365215.1 Cuniculus paca | reverse complement strand
CAACCAGGGTAGCAGAACATGCAAGCAGCCAGGACAGGCACTTCCGTGTACATTGTCCAGTCAATTCTCAGCCATGTGTTGACCTGCCAGCTTTGTCTTCAGGGTGGTCTTTAGTGGATCTGACTTGTCAGGATAGGCCTCCCAGCAGTTGTTAAGATTAGCTTATTTGATCCTTTTGTTGTCCACCTTTAAGTTACTTCTACCTATGAACAAGGTGTACTCAGCATCTACTAGAGGCTCCATCTGGATGTCAGGGTGACTGGCACAACAATGCAAGGCAATCGTGGTCACGTTGTTTGAGCTCTGTGGGTAATAGGTGGTTGGATTTAAAGTCTTTACTAGCTTGAAGGTGAATTGGGGACTCCCAAAAAGCAGTCCCTGGTACTGAGTGATGTGGGTATTTAAAAGCCATCAGTGTCTCCAACTATTGAGCTCAAAGATGGCATGCAGCACCTGAACAGTTAAATTTTGTCCCAGATTCAGTTTGTTTGCCTCCTTATCCAGAAAGGTGGTTGCTGCAACAGTCCACAAACAGGGAGGCCAACTTTTAGATATTGAATCTAGTTTCAAGGAGGGGAACAGTCTCTTTTAGGGTCTCGCCATTTTGGATTAGGACCCCTGAGGCAACATGTTGTCTTCTATCCACAAAGAGGTTGAAGGAGCAAGTCATATCTAGAATACCTAAAGCTGGAGCTGAGGTCAGAGCTCTTTTCATCTTTGGGAATATTTCAGTTTTTCTAAAGTCCAATTTTTCGTGGCTAATATGTCATAAAGTGGTCTGGCCTTTGCAGCATAACCTGGTATCCAAATTTGGCAGAAACAAGTTGCCCCTAAAAACTCTGAGTTTCCCTTCACAGTTAGGCCATGGGACAGAACAGATGTCAAATGTTGAAGCCCCTTTTCTAATTCAAGTCCTAGATGTCTAATTTATTATGACATCGTTTTATGTCTTTTGGTTATATTTTTCTATTGGATGTTCAAAACCAAGTTAAATTGAGACCTGTACTAGTTAAAACTAACCTCTTGCTATCTATTAACATCAGTTAAGTCTCCTCAGGATTTACCTTGGAACCATGGAGAGAGCCTCTCAGTTCTTGATAGCATCAACCATCAGGATGGGTCCTGGCACTGCTTGACCAAGTTGCTTTCTGTGAAAGCTTGGGAGATTTTTTTTTCTCCTGGTGACTCTCCTTAGGCACACTATATTTCTCTTGTGGTCCCATAATCTCCTTGATCAGAAAACCAGGGACTCACAGAGTATAGGATGTTGCAGAAAAGGTTCCCTCATGTCCTGGGTTTTGATTGACCTTGGAGGATCAGAGCCAAAAATATTATTATCCTCTTTGCCCAGTTACCTTTCTAGATTTGGTCTCTAAACCTCAGTTGTTGAACATCCAGAAGAAAACAGGATAACATTACAGTATAATAAAGCAATAAGCTTAACATTATCATCTTATCTCAATGTTAAGCACCTTAGAACATAAAATAGAACCGTTATTTTATCAACCATGGATGTCCTAGTATTCAAATTCCTATAATATGTTAACAGTTACATAGTTTACATAGAAAATTAGAAGCCAAAGCCATACATTCACACACAGGCACACGGGTGTTAATACATTTTTATCCCCAAACTCATGGGCAGATCTAACTAAAATAGCAGCTGCAGGTGACTACTCTGTCTAGAACAGCAGCTGGAACCAGTACAGGTGATGACCGTCATTGAACAGGTGGTATCAGGAGCTGGAGTTGAAACAGGTGACGAAGGTTTAGAGGCGTGACCAATTTCTCTTTTGACCCCCCGTGCAGGTGTTACAAGCAGGTTACCTAGGTTAACTGAGGGACAAAACCCAGGGCAGGCCTACTTTATCCGAGGACCTAGTCCGCGCCGTGTTCTAAGCCCTCCCTGGATTCGATGAGGTCCTCGCTGTTCTGCAGGTCCTTGCTGTTCCTTCCCTTCATGGCTGGCGAGACTTTGAGAAGTCAGAGAACGCGCCTTCTCCTCTGCAGATGGGGCTGACTCCCACAGCAGTACGCGAGGCCTGCACCAGTGACCTAAGCAATCAGCAAGGTGTTTGCCCCGTCAGGGAACCACAAAATGTTGCGGGAAATTTCCCAAGCCAAGCCAAATCAAACCAAACCAAACCAAAAGGAAGACTCTTTGCACAGAGGAGATAAGAAGGCAGCATTTCATCTTTACACCAGCGGACTGTTGGATTTCACGCCAGCGGACTGTTGCAGGGATAATTCCTCCAAGCAACGGCCTCCCCAAGGTTTTTTTTTCCAGTAATGCTAAATTCAAATGAGTCAGTTTTTTCATACTGGTAACAGTTACATATTGCTATTGATTTAAATCTATTATGTCACATTATTCACAATGTAATAATTTCATTAACTGTTCTATTTGCATTTTTCAATGATTTAAGAATGATTCCATGAAATATTAAAAATTAAAGTCATAATTAAATATATAGTCTTATTAATTTTACACATATTAAAATTAGCAAGGCATGTTATCAGGCATTTTCTATTGAATTTTTGTGAACATAATCAGATGTGTGTGAAATAAAATGTGGTCAATCTTTTCTTCTTCCTGGAGAAACGATAGTACCTATGACCTTATAGAGACAACTATAAGAATTTTTAATTGACAAAGGAATCCAAAGCATAGCAAAAAGAGGGGAAAAAATAGAGTTTAATATAAATAACAGATTACAAGATAATACAATATAAAATATGATACAAGTGATGTGTTTAAGTATTCCCATGATTTTCAAAAAAAAAAAGCATGGTATTAAATATACCATAATAGAAATTTTAGTTAATACAATAGTGTTATACACCTTTTAGTACTTATGCTTCAAAGAGTATGTGAAAATCAGACCTTAACTATTTTAATTATAGCTTTAAAAATTTTTCATTTTATTATATTAATATGAAGTCAACATAATTTACAGCTCCAGTAAACTAGTGGCATGGTAGGTTATGATGACTGCAATAGTCTTAGCCACATCTCCCTAAAAGAAATGGAGTCCATTTGCCTCTCTGCTGAGTGTGAGGAGCCATCCCCTTCTTTGATCATTAAAATGCAACAGCAGTGATACTGTATAACTTACAAGGGTGAGTCTAAAGAGATCTGCAATTCTTGTTTTCATTGGTTTAAAAAACTTGCTCTTGGAACCCAGTTACAATGCACAGAGAATTCCAAGGTAGGTACAGAGGGAACGTGGATAAAATCAAACTGTTTAATGGATACTCAGCAAAGCATCTAACCATTGGCTACCAGCCAAGGTAAATCCATCACTTGATATGTGCTACCTGATATTTTCCTGTCCAGTCAAACACTGACCTGATTACTGCTCCATCCACCACTATGTGAAGCAGTTCAACCTGAGGAGTCAATACACAAAATCATAAGAGAAAAAGAAATGATACAATTGTTTAGAACCACTAAGTTTAGGGATCCTTAGCTGTACAAAAGGAGAAGGTAAATGCTTAGCTCTGATTTTAAACATCTGGTGACTCTGAAATCAGAGTCCTTTTGATCTTTAGACTGACAACAACTGCATCAGCTTTACCAATTCACAATTCACTCCCTTTCTCCGAATCTCAGTTTCAGTAGAAATAGCTTTATGGGATTGTTGTGAAAAGTGAAGAGCAAAATTCCTGTAAAGCACTTATGCAGTGACTGGAACTTAGTAAAAAGCTCAATAAATGTTGCCATGGCTGTGTTGTTGCTATTGATGTTGATGTTAACTTGGCTGAGTTAAATATTACATATGAAGCTTCACTGTACTGAGAATTTATGGTGCTGAGCAGGAAATGGAGACATAAAAAGCTTAGGATGAGAAAGAGTTTAAGTTCAATAAACATAGCTCAAAGATACCTCTTCAGTAATAGCAATACTGTTTGGACAGGTAGATAATTTTGAAATTGTGGAAAGCCACGACTTATTTTTCACAAATTATTGTTTTGCACAAAATGTATTGCCCTTTGCCCATTTTTCCAGAAATAGTTAAATGAATGCTTTTATTACAATGTTGTTTTGAAGTCTGAATGTCTATAGTTGACCATCTATAGTTTGGAATGAGGGTAGAATTGATGTTCCTTTCAACTAATAAAAATAATTGATTTGGTCACTTAACATAAAACTGAAGTTATTTCATCCAGGAAATATGTCATAAATCATAAAATTCATACACACGTCTCAATAATATTTCATTACATGCCCCATTTTGTCCTTCATTTCTTAGACTAGGTTTTAGTGTCTGACAAGAATTCTCATTTGTACTAGACATAAAACCCTTTCCCCTCTTAATTGTATTTAACAAATTTCCCGGCAGTGTTCTCTAATTAGCTCTAAATTTTGACTTCATGTTTAGAATGGTTTTTCTTTGTCCTTAAGGGAAAATTAGCACTGGATTGATACTAATAACTAGTATCTATTTGTGTTACCCAAAAAACAAGTATTTTTATCTTTATGTTTGACCAATTGCGTATTGTAAACCTCTAATTTAACTTGCAAAAAGTAAAACTCTTTAATTTTCTCTGCATCTACCCTTCCAGCTTAGCAGGATATGTCTCTTCTCTCAAGCCTCCATTACAGACTTATTTTATCTAATAGAGATGGCCAATCATTCTGACATATGGTTATGAAAAACTGCTCCCTCTTGATCTATCCGTGAAAGCCAATGGATAGCTCCCTTAATCGTGGCCCTCTGGATTATAGTGCTCTTATGCCTGACTAGTTTTACAGGGTTCATGAACATTAACATAAATTTAGCAGCGTTCCAATACATCATTGGAGAAATACAAAAAGGGTTTAGGGAAAATTATATTTCTGAAGAGAATATAATTTTATTCATGAAAGTGCCTAAAGAAAATACACTTTAGAATCATCTCACAGTTCCTAAAGGCAGCAGTTTATGCAGCACACATTAAAGGCAGCTACTCAAGCTATTTCAGCTTCGTTTATTCACTTTGTTCTCTTATTCAGAGTTTACCTATTTGGAAATATCTTCATTAATATAAAAGTTGCCCTCAAATTCCTATTTTCTCTAAGTGTATCAATCGGGAGAAAAAAAAAAACAGCGCTGAATTTCGCAAAATTTTCAATGACTGAACCAGAAACCCTGACATCATTAGATGTGTGGTAAGGAAATCTACTTAAATGACAAAGATACAAGGATGAGTTAATTGGCCAATGCAAACTAGAAAATTAATATTTAAAGGCTAAACAAAATTTATGGATTTATATTTTCATCATTATATTTGTGTTCAAACCTTTTAATATTATTTTCAATCTTAATGACATAGCATAGGAAATGTCATTTGGAAAGCACAGTATGACCATGAGATCTGGAAACCTTTCTTCAGATGGTTCAGACTATGTTGGAAACACAGCCCACAGTTCAATCCTTGTCACCTATTGTAACTCCACTATGAATACCTGTTATGAAAGCGCAAAGCTCTAGATGCAAGAAAGAATCATGACAGGTGTAACTGAGGCATCAGAACAAAGCCATATCCCTAAGACAAACAAACAAGTTTGATTTAAGAATTCTTGCTTCCTTGTTTGGTAGAGATTAAACCAAGGACTATGTGAGCTAAGATGTCTGTCATCAAACTGGTATCACCAGATGCACTGACTATAAATATAAACATGAGCAGTGATAAGCAGGGCACTTAAAATATGGCATAATGACATTGAAAATCTCAAGTGAAAGAGATAAAAGAAAAGACATATACAGGAAGATTTCTATGACCTTCATATACTTTTCTCCCAGAAGCAGCTCATAAGACCCTCACAGGAGGGGTTCTCTCTCTGCAATCAAAGCCTAGAGATACAGAGAAGAATCTTAGCGAACAGACCTTGCTAAATTTCCCCTAGTTTATTATATTTAGCTCATATTTTCACACTGTTTGTCTCATGTTATTTCTCTAAGACTCTCAACGTTTCATCAAACCTATTTAAAAATAAATATAATTTAAAAGGCATGAAAAACTCATGTTTAACTGTTTCTTTAGGTCTTCATTTCCTGAACACGAGAGTCTTGAGTCACACAAAACTTATATTAAATAGGTGTGTGTGTTTTTCTCTTACCAATCAATTTTTTTTATTACTGAATCCCCAGTTGATGAAACTCAAATGGAAGCAGCAACATTTTTTGCCTTTTGTACATTGCAAATACTTCAACACCAAATGCAAGTTACATGTAAAGACATAAACTCCAGAAGGTCTTGGAAACACAGCTAAATTGCATGAAGATCTTGTTTACACTCTTATTTCCTGTTATTCTTGGTAAAATTTTCTCCCTCTCAAATCACAACAGGGATTGTATAAGTGCAGAAATTCAAACCCAGTTTATAGATGATGCCATGCATATGTGGATACTGTCCAAATATAGACTGCCCAGATAGGACCACCATATGCAAATGGCTCTACAGCACAGGGGAGAAGGAAAATTGTTCCAGGGAACAGAATTTCAACCAATACATTTGGGTCACCATTTGAAAGATACATATCCAAGAAGATGCTCCTTTTTTCCCTTCTTTGGCAGGCAAAGAATGGGGAGCTGGTCCCTGAATATCCACTAGTATATGACGGTTGAGGGTCTGAAATTGGGAGATCTGTGAAAGCTACACGAATATACAGTATAACATTGGAAATTATTTGTGTCACTTGTAGAAGAGTTAAGGGGCAGGGATGACAGCAGCAACAATAAGAGCCAATTGAAAGTGGGCTGCATTCTAACCAAGCAATTGTTGAGGATTGCCTGAAGATAGTTACCCTTGTATAAGCCAAGTTCTGGAGAATTCCCTTGAATTCCTTCTTGTGGACATCTTTAGAACATTATTATTTTGTTCACGCTAACTGGAGTTAATTTGAGTTTTGAAACCAAGAAGCCACATTCATTGTAATCCGCCTCTATGCATGAAGACAATTCAGAACTTTTATTCATAAGTTGCAGAGATTCTTTTCTTGACCAAACTTTATTCTGAGTACTGAAGCTTTTGCTTGACCCATCTGTGGACTTTGTAAATCCAGTTTTGGCAAGGATTCTGCTTAAACATGTTAGCAAAGAACCTCTCTCTGATATTTGATTTCTCTCAATATCTGATCTTGTTCTTTGACCCCCACCATCCTCCAGGTGATACCTGATCACTCTTGTCTGCCCCAGCAAGGATCCAGGTAAATAGGTTACACAGAATCTTTCCTTACCTGTGATGTTTCTGCCTACTCATTTTCCATTCAGTTAGTCTTTCATTAGTCAGTTTTCCATGACTATAACAACACATAAGAAACAATTAGTGTGTAAAGAGAAATATTTTGTCTCATGGTTTTGGAGGTTCCAGCTCAAGATGAGGCAGGTCCATTGTTTAACTGCTCACCTTAGGAACCAGGAAACAAGAAAGAAGAGAAGGCCAGGGTCCCACAAACTCTTTCAGGGCCTTGCCACCAATGTCCTAAGAATCTTTCACTAAGCACCACATCCTTACGGTTCTAACACCTCACAACAGTGCCACCCAAGAGACCAAGCCTTTAACACATGGATATTTGAGCAATACTTACCCAATCACTGCACATCCTTGCCCTCCTTATTGGCTAAAAGTTTCCACTTACCCAGCAGATTCAGACTTGACCCCTATCTCTGTGCACTATGCAAAATGCCATTGCAATAGCCCCTATATTTATGGCAGGAGTCTCCCACAAATACCTTGAATACAGTATATTTTACCCTATTTAACAAGCATCAAGAGACTTCCAGGAGGATGGGGGAAAAAAACACAAGCATCGTGAATAGATTTTTTCTTTGACACAAAAATACGCTTTTTGAATTTAATCCCAGGTCCATTCGAAAAGAAAAATATCTTCACTTTCAACATATGTAAGTACAATTATGTACAGTGCTTTGTCTTTACAGCTTGATTGACATTCTGTGATTGTGTTTTGTGAACAAGTCATTGTTAATAACAAATTTCCATAAATTGTAATGAACTAATAAATTATTTGCATATTTTTACTAATAATATAATGTGAAAAAATTGATGTGTGAGTAGAAACTTCCTGAAGTGTTGAAATAATTATATATTAACTGGTTGGTATATGAGATTATCTTAAGGGGAATATAAAGATTTGTTAGAACATTACTGCAGTTGAAACACAGTAGAAATTAATATTTAATTCACACAATTTAATTGCCTTCAACATGACAAATAGTTAAGTTTATTACTGTGGCAGGACTGGGGAATAATCAGTAAGCAATAAAATCAAATTTCAATGCATAATTGTAAAGTAATAATAATATTTATTTTGTTTTAATAATCTGAAATATACTCATAATTACTTCTATTTATTCACATCTGGATCAAAAATTTAACACAACTTAAGGTAAAATATGTTTCTTTTTTTTCCTTTGACACTTTTGAGCTTTTGTAGTTTTCATTATTTGTTATTATTTGAAGAAACAAGGATTTCTGTTTTACTTTTAAATTGAGAAAAGACCTTACTGAATCCATCAATGGAAAACTTAATTGAAAACTTCAGAGCAACATTTAACATTTGAATATTATAATTAAATGAGTTAAGAGGTTTATGAATCCAATCTAATATCTGAATTTCTCTCAGTTTAGAGAACTACATTTGAATATTGAAGATACTATTCATTATTGAGCCAATAAAGACTCATAAAAGGGAATAAATGATTGAAGGGAATTATAGTCATTGTCAATGCCAATGAAGCCAGAAATAGTGCTTTAAAAATCAGTTATGTTACCAGATTTGTGAGTCACAGAGACAATGATAGTAATAGATGAATGCGCTACTGATCAATTAACAAAATCAACTAGAGTATTCTATCATTTTAATGAATTTTGGCATACATAAAGGATACATTCCATGTGCATTTACGTATAACATCTGTATTACCAAAAATGTTTATAGTTTTCTACCTTTTATGAAGAAAACAATGAAAATTCTATGAAGAATGTTTCTAAATCTGCATCCCAGTCTATATTTGAACACAGGGTGAGGGGGATTAGAAATAACAAAGAACAATCACTTTTTTTTAAATCTCCAAACATACTTAATTAAAATAATGCAACCGATGGTAGTTCTCCACAAAAAATTTCTGAAGTTGGTAGTCCATGCCCAAGTTTCTCAAAAGGCACTTAATAAATGGGACAAGAGAAAGGAAAAAAAGAGACAGAGATGGAGTAAGAAAATACTTCAGAGAAGTAAGTTATAAGGGTTTTCTTCAAAGTAGATATAAAAATGTGAGAATTATTAAATGGTTTTATACATAAATAATAATGTCTTGGTCTCTCACTGAAGAATAATGCAACTTACGAACACTCTTAGATTGAAATTTATGCATGAATTTTATCTACTTCAGAATCTAAATTAAAACAAGCCTTGATTGTGGTTAGATACTGATGCAAATTAGTGTGCCAGAGTTTCATGATATGCTTATTCAAACCCATAGGCACATACTGCTGTATCTATCATGTAACTCTAATGGGGTTTGCATGAAATCATCAAGGCACAATTAAAATTATTACATAAAAATCATTTCTGAAAAGATCTTTCGAATTCGCACTAAAATACTTAGAATTAAAGAAAGGAAAATATATTAAAATTTGTCTTTTTGGAATATAAGACTACTGTCACTATGTGAGTAGGTCAGCCTGCAATTATAATGCTTAGGAATTAAATGGAGAAAAAAATCTAGTTCTCTTTTCATATCTAAAATGAATCTGCTTTATAGAGTAGGTTAGAAAAATGTTTCCTTCTTCCTCTGCTGCCGGCAGAGAAAGCAGAACCTTCCAAGCTGCAACATTAACCCCTGAATAGCTGACTGATTTTCTACTGTAGATACTCAATTTTTGAGGAAAATATTGCCTCTCACTTGGATCCTCAGTTTTCTATGTCATGAAGATATATAATTCAAAGCATTTTAGACAAAGACAAAATTTGAGTTAATTAATATTAGGTTATTAATGCTGTTATAAGAAATCATAACTAATCTATATTCTTAAAGAAGCAACACAAATTTAGTATCTTACTGCATACAGGTCAGATGTCTGACAAAAGTTTCACTGGCTGAAAAATCAAGGTAATGGCAGAGGTGGATCCCCTAATGCAAGTTATGAGGGAGAATCCATTTTTTTATTCTAACTACCAGATGTTGCCTGCAGTCCTTGGTTCATGGCCTGCTTCATGTTTTAAAATCCAGTAATGATGAGACGACTACTTCCATATCACTCTAATCTTGTTTTCTTCATCATGTCTTCTTGTTCACTGAGATTCTGACTCTTCTGCCATCTGATTCGACTAGGCTCAGAAGTATAATCAAGACAATCATAAGTTAAGGTCAACTAAGCAATAACAATTCCATCTACAATCTCAATTCTTCATTGCCATATCACCTATTTGCAGATTCTACAAATGTAGGTACTGACATCTGCGTTTGGGAAAAGAGAATATTATTCTGCCTACAAAACAACATAATACTACTTCCTGGTTATTTGTTATAAAGTATACAATGTTATAAAGTATACAAAATAGTTATTTGTATAAAATATACAATGGACATAAACTGAAATTTTGTGAAAAGTAAATTCTGAAGATTATCAATGTACTTCAATGGATTGTAGAAGTAAAACAAATAAGAAAACATTAACCCACTTCAGGCCAGCAAAATCACATGAGATATATGGCAAATAAATACTGAAATAGAGCTATGAATAAGTCTTTTGCAAGCATGATAATTATGATTGGGATCTAAAATGTCCCCCCAAAAGACTCATTCTGTTAAAGACTTGATTCTTGATGAGCTATGGGGAAAGTGATTGTATCAAAGTGGCTATAACTCCATTAGGTGATTGATCTACTGATGAGATCATAACTTGAGGGCAGTATTGAGAGGTGATGAAAACATGAGGTGGAGCCTTATTAACAGGAACAAACCACATGGGTGTGAACTTCTAGACTACATCTGGTCCCTGGCTCTTCCTTTAGGGTTCTCTGAACTTCTTTTCTTCCTGGCTATCATAAGGTGAGCAGCTACACACTTCTGCCATGATGTTTCTGTCTCATCACAAGCCTAGAAGCAAAGTGTTAAGTGACCATAAACTGAAACCTCTGAAACTGTAAGCCATGATAAGTATTTTCTTCTTCAAATTATGTAATGTAATTCTGTCCCAGAAATGCAGAGTTGTCTAATACAACCATATACCTTGATAACTTGAAAAATACCCTCACAATTCAAATACAAACATATAGTCTGACTACAAATCAATTCAAAAGTTTTAAAATGTGCTGGTGAGTTAAAAAGAAGGACAAGGAATGAAAGAAAGGGAAATACAGAAAAGGAAGTAAAGAGAAAAGCAAAAGAAATGAACAAGAACCAGAAAGGGAAGGGAAATTCAAAACCTTGCAATGAGAGAAAGCTGACAACATCATGGCTAATGGAGAGGCAACTTGCAGACTAACCCTAAGATGCACTAAGTTGAGTAGATGGGACGCAATGCTGTGAGCTGGCATGTGGTGGAGACTGGCTGTGGAACAGACTGGGTCCAGATGTGCTGCTTTCTTTAGTTCTTATTTCCTTTAAAAATGGGGAAAATATAAAAACAAATGCTTTCTCTTACCTTTGGTTAGACTAGGTTTTAAAAGTATACTGAGGAGGTAATAACACAAGCCTTCATTCACATGCAAGTGTGAAGTAAAAATTTGAAATGCATTATTGATGCTGAAATGTCATTCTATAAAATGGATATAAAATTGGGTTGGGAAAGATAAGAGAACAAAGATTTTGGCAAAAAAATATACATATATGGTACTTTTTACTAAAAATTTTAACACTTAAGTACAAAGGGTTACTAAGAATAAAACACCCACTTTAAAAGGATCCAGAAAACATTTGAGAAAAAAATGGAAGAGTAAAAATAAATAAATAAATAAATAAATAAATAAATAAATAAGGCAGAGTAGCAATCAGAACTATAATGTCATTTGTCCAGTGTATGGAGTCCAAACACCAGGAAATTAACAACTTAGTGAAAGGAAAATAATTAGTAACTACAGATAGTGTTTAATCAGGAGCTATTTTGGGAAGGTGTTGATTGTTTAAGCCTGAGTCACTGAATCACTACAAAACATTACTCCAGTGTTACCTTGTCACAGTAGTTAGGTGAGCAATGGGCACAGAACATAGTCAGAGGTTGAGAGTAGTGTGAAATACACCCTTTGAGATGTTTAAGTTCAATCTAGGAGGGACATGGAGACCACTCAACACGGTGAGAAACCAGGCCCAGTGTGTGTCCTTATCAGAAATGCCAGGGTTTGAAAATGTGATACAAAGTCCAGTGATCTGCATTAAACCCTGCCCTGCTTCCTCCATCCAGCAAAGATCAGAGGTCAGGTTGCTTTCTCCATTCACCGAAGTGAGCAACGGTAATCTTTGGCTTGGACAATTGCCACATCTTATGGTACACACACAGGGGCTCTCTGGATTGGAGGGAACCTAACAAACCCGCAAGGAAAAAACTTGGTAGAGAAAATGTTGACTTGCTGGATTTCAAAACTGCAGAACCTTGAAAGAAACCACTCATTCAAAGACACAGGATTTTTTCAACTCATTTCTTTTTTCTATTCTCTCTCTCTCCTCCTCCTCCTCCTTCTCCATCTCCTTTCCTCCTCCTCCTCCTCCCCCCTGCTTCTTCTTCTTCATTAGTTCTTTTACAGTTTAGGGTTTTCTCTTTCTTCCTTTTTTCTTTTTAAATTTTTCTTTTTTTGTATTTTTCTTTCTCTCTTTTCTGTAATTTTTCTTCTTTTCCTTGTTTGTCCTTTTCAGTGGTCTTTACCAATTCCAATTAATTTCATTTTACTCCTTAATAGGATCTTTTATTTCACTTTTCTCTCCTCCTTCTCATATTCTGTTGCTTAGATTTTCAATGTTTTTATGTTTTCCTATTACCCCCTCTATTTTTAATAGTATAACCAGTAACTTTTATTAATCTTTACATAGTTAATTCTATGATATTATGGCTGAATATTTTTCTATTGTTTGTAGAGTTATAGTTATTGAATTTAGTAAGTATTTAGTGCATCTTAATACCTATTTTTCTGAGTGTTTATACCACAGGTATAGATTTTTTTTATGTTTAAGAGTGGAACATTGTTGGCTTCCAGGGTAAGTCAATATCCAGTTGGTCTTTGACACCATGATTGTTGCTGAGTTAGTTGCTATTGCCAGAATTGCAGAACTGTGCCTATTAATTGCTTTTCTTTATATGCCAATATCTGGATTGCCTTTGTGCCATCAGCAATACTAGGATCCATTCCAAGAGAACTAGATGCCTGGACAATTACATTCTCCTCTCCAAAGTTAATGGAGGAGGTGAGATCTTGGGATAGAGGCAAAAGCCTATGGTTAGCCATGCCAAGAGTACATCAGTGAACAGAATATACTAACTAAAGAACTCTCCGTACTGGTACCAAGTCTTTCCACTATAAATGCCTCCAAATGTCAGTACACACAAATAGACAAACATTACAAATCTGAGAAGACAAGGTAACAAAATGTCTCCGAAAACTCCCAATTCCTCTAAAGTTAATCCCTGTGCATCAAAGGGGAAGAACTCAAAAGTTACACAGCTGATTTATTCAAACTGATACAAGAAGAACTTTAAAAGCACATCAATGAGATGATTGTCAAACTCAAAGAAGATAGAAGTAAACAGATGATGTACTTAATAAATCAGTGAATATAGAACTAAACAGATGATGTACTTCATAAATAAAACAATCAATGAATACATATAGGATACTAATAAAAATCTATGTAAGCTAAGAAAAATGATACATGAATGACTAGCTTACCAAAGAATTTGAATCCATGAAAATGTACCGAATTGAAATCCAATGCGTGGAAAATTGTTTTGAAAATATGGACAGCTCAGGGACCAATGTGAGGAAAGAGTGTCAGAACAAGAAACTAGGGCTGATGCTGATGGTGAATTACTCAGAGATATATTCAGAAGAAATAGAGAGCATGAAAAATGGAATCAACACTTGTTAGATGACTCAAAATTTATCTAAGATTAAGGAAATTAAGGAATTGAGAAAAAATCAGAAAACACCACAAATGGGATAAAGACAGAACAAATGGGATAAAAGCTGCAGAAATAACAGCAAAAATCTTTCCAAATATGTGAAACAGTGAAATATACCATAATATGAAGCACTTAGAACCTCAGATAGTCATAATGGAAAAAGAACTTCATGATGCATCATAGTCAAAATCCTAAGAGTTCGATACAAGTACAGATTGTAAAAACTGTTAGAGAAAAACGATGAATCACTTATAAAGATAAACTCATTAGAATTACAACAGACTTATCCACACAAATTTTAAAGGGCAGGAGAGCTTGCAATGAAGTGTTTTAAACCATAAAAGAAAACAACTTCCAACTGAGACTGATTCATCCTATAATGCTATCTTTTAAAATTGGTGGAGAAATAACGTATTTCCATGACAAAAAGCACCTTAAAAATTCATAACCATCAAAGCAGGACTCAAAACAATTCTTAAGATACTCTAGAAAGAGACAACGATGGAAACAATGCCAAAAGAGTCTAACTGAATACACCAGGCAGAATGAGCAGTTAAAAGAAGAAAAAGAAGAAATTAGCACAGAAAAATAATGCAGTGACAGGAATAAGTCAACACCTTTCAGTAAGAATTTTTAATATGAATTATCTCAATCAAAAGATAGATTAGCAGACTGGATCAAGAAACACAATTTAACTATATTCAGTACACAAGAAACAGATTTAAACTAAAAAAGAAATTCATAGGCTAAAAATCAAAGGATGGTAAAAAAAAATTACAGGCAATAAGAACCTGAAAAAAATAAAAGCAAGAGTAGCTATCATATTTTCAGTAAAAGTGGACCTCAAGCCAAACCGATCAAAAAAAGGAAATAGGTCCCTACATATTACTCGGGTGAAGAATTTAGCATTATGAGATAACAATTACACACATGATGCGCCACAAACTATTGCACGCTACTTTATAAAACAAAAACTACTGGATATAAAAGATCATATAAAAATCAATGTAATCAGAATGGGCACCTTAATCCCCCCCACTGTCACAAATACACAGATCAACAAAACAAAAAAACAATCAATGAAGAAATATCAGAGATGAACCAAAGCTTCAAACAGAGAGACTTAATAGATATGCACAGTGACCCACCTAACAACAAAAGGCGCATTCTTTTCATCAGCACAAAGAAATTTTCCCAAAGAGACTACATGCTAACTCATAAAGTATACAAAAGTACATAGAAAAAAATTATAATTGTCTCACACATATTACCAGATCATAGCACAATGAAAAAGAAAATCAGTAGCAAAAACCCCAAAGAAATTATGCAAAAACAAAGATAGTAAACAATGCTCTCTTAAATAATCAATGGGTCACAGAAGAAATTAGTTCATAGAATCAAGTGATAATACAATGTACTAGAACACATACCAGGAGACAAGGCAACACACCAGAAAAAAATAAAAGCGGTTTAAAAGGGACCATTATAGTTGTGAATACAAACATTAGAAAAACAGAGTGAGCCCAAATAAATAACCTGAGGATGCATTTCAAGGTCCTATGAAGCAAGAATAATCCACATCCAACACTAGTACAAGAAGAACTATAGAGATAAAACAAAATTTAATGAAATTGATACTAAAACAATGAAGTGAATTGAAGGGTTGATTCTTCAAAACACAAACTCTTACTCAACCTTAACAAAAAGAAAAAGTAAACTTTCAAATCAATGCAATTAGAAATGAAAAAGGTAAAATTGCAAGAGTCCACTGAACTCAAAATTATTAGTAACAACTTTGAAAACCTATATTCTAATAAATTGAAGAACCTACAAGAAATCGATAGATTGCTAAATTCATAAGAATTACCAAAATTGAAATAGGAAGATATAGAAGCCTTAAAAAATTCAATAACAGGCAATAAAATTGAAGAAATAATAATAATAATAATACCTACAGACAAAGACCTGGGTCTGCATCAATTCACAGTTGAATTCTACAAGAATTTCAGGGAAGATCTAATGCCAATAATTATTAAACTCTTTAATAAAATTGAAAGGGAAGGAGTACTTGCAAATTCCCTCCTGAAAATAATATTATCCTGATTCCAAAACTAAACTAGGACCCAACATGAAAGAGAACTTCAGGCCAATCTCTTTAATGAACACAGAAACAAACATTCTCAAAAAATATATTGATAAACAAAATACAACAAAGTATCAAAAGATTACAACTCAGGACCCAATAGGCTTCATCCCCCAGATGCAGGGATGGTTCAAAATATCAATAAATCAATAAATGTAATACATCACATAAAGAGAAGTGAGGACACAAATCACATCATCTCAATAAATGCAGAAAAAACCTTGATAAAATCCAACATGCATTCATGATGAAAATCCTGAAGGAAATAGGTATTTCAAACTTACAAAAGACATTTATGATAAACCTACAGTGAACATCATTTTAAATGAAAACTTTACCCCCTAAAATCAGGAACAAGGCAAAGATGTCCCTTATTACCTTTGCTGTTCTATCTAGAACTCAAAACATTAGCCAGAGCAATCAGGTAAAGGAAAGAAATGAAAACCATATGTATACAAATGGATGAAATCAAATTAACATTATTTGCAGATGACACAATTCCCCTACAAAA
>RJWT010023568.1:0-16760 GCA_004365215.1 Cuniculus paca | reverse complement strand
AATCAGTAGCATTCCTGTACACAAACAACAAACTCAATGAGAGAGAAATAAGAGAAACCACACCCTTCACAATATCATCCAAAAAAAATGACATACTTAAGAGTCAGTCTAACAAAGGAAGTAAAAGATTTATTCAGTGAAAATTACAGTACTCTGAAAAAAATCAAAGAGGATTTCAGGAAATGGAAAGACGTTCCTTGTTCATGGATAGGAAGAACAAACATTGTGAAAATGGCCATTCTTCCAAAATTGTTATACAGATTTATATGCAATTGCAATCAAAATACCATTAACATACCTCACAGATCTAGAGAAATCATTCCTAAAATTCATCTGGAACCAGAAGAGACCTAGAATAGGCAAGGCAATTCTAGGCAACAAAGGCAAGGCAGGAGGCATCACAATCCCTGACTTGAAGTTATACTACAAAGCTACTGTGATAAAATCATCATGACATTGGAATAAAAACAGACCCAAAGATCAATGAAATAGATTAGAAGATACAACCACAACTACAAACACACTCAGCCATCTTATCTTTGACAAAGGGGCCAAAACATGTTCACTGGAAGAAAAATAGCCTCTTTAATAAACGGTGCCGGAAGAACTGGCTTTCCATATGCTGAAAACTAAAACTAGACCCATGCCTATCACCATGCACTAAAGTCTAATTGGATCAAAGATCTAAATATTAAAACAGAAACCCTAAATCTACTGGAAGACAAAGTAGGTAGAAAACTTGAAGACATAGGGGTAGGCAGAGAATTCATGAACAAAAAATCAGACTGCATGGGAAATATTTCCCAGAATCAACAACTGGGATCTTGTCTTATTAAAAAGTTTTTGCGCTTCAAAAGAAATTACCAACAGAGTGAAAAGGAAATCCATGTATTGGGAAAAAAACATTAGTCAACTGTTCCTCAGACAAAGGACTTCTATCTATAACATATAAAGAATTTAAAAAAATCAGGTCCCCAAAATTCAAAGACCCAATCCAAAAATGGGCATCTGAGGTGAATATACACTTCTGAGATGAAGAAATACAAATGGCAAATAAATACATGAAAAAATGTTCAGCATCATTGGTCATTAGAGAAATGCAATTTAAAACAACACTGAGATTCCATCTCACTCCAGAAAGAATGGCCAGAATCAAGAAAACAGCCAATAACAAATGCTGGAGAGGCTGCGGAGAAAAAGGAACTCTTCTGCACTGTTGGTGGGGGGTGTGGACTGGTGCAACCACTGTGGAAATTACTATGGAGGTTTCTCAAAAAAGCTGGAATTATAGGTCCCATTTGACCCACCTGTCCCGCTTCTGGGCATGTTCCCAGGAAGAATTGAAAACATCATGCCACAGTGATATATGTGCACCCATGTTTATAGCAGCACAATTTGTAATAGCCAAATCTTGGAAACAACCCAAATGCCCATCAATTGAGGATTGGATAAAGAAGATGTGGTACTTTTATACAGTAAGGTACTACTCAGCTATAAAGAAGGATCTCATTGAGGTTTTTTTAGGTAAATGGATAAGACTTGAGACCATACTCATAAGTGAAATAAATCAAACTCACACGTGTGAATTCTGTATTGTCTCCCTGGTGTAAGAACCTGAAAGAGTACATAAGATCCAAAATCTTCAGTAAATATTGTGAAAGGGTAAAAAACTGATCAAAGTTGAAAAGTAACTTGAATAGGGAAAAGGAGAAAAGAAGGAAGGGAGCTGGGCCTGGTGGCTCACACCTGTAATCCCAGTACTCAGGAGGCCACGACAGGAGGGTCATTGTGAGTTCAAGGCCAGCCTGGGCCACAAAGTGAGCTCAAGGCCAGCCTGAACAGCATAGCAAGACCCTGTCTCAAAAAGACAAAGGCCAGGGATTTAGCTCAGTAGTGTAAGGACCTGCCTGGCAAGTGTTAGGTCATGAGTTCGATCCCTGGTGCCACAAGAAAAAGAAAAAAAAGGGAAAAACAAAAAAGATATCAATTTGCATATATACACTTAAGATACCTAGGATTATTGTACTTCTAATTCTATTAGTTCTTGGAACAAACTAGTTAACATTCATATGATTAGATCAATTTTGCATGTCTATATCTGGTAATCTGAATAACTCTTTTGAAGATAACTATGCAAAATAACAACCTTTGTTAAGTTCCTACAGCCTTGTTTTCAAAGCCTATATTGTTTTTTGGGGGTTTTTTGTTATTGTTTATTTTTTGTTTCTTTTTTTTCTTGTGTTTTTCTTTTGTTTTAATTTGTTTTTTTCCCTCTTTAAAATAAAAAAATTACTCTAATATGAGAATTCTACCAATATATAGACAGATAAAACCAAATAATTTAAAATATTCAGAAAGATGGAGAAGTGGGAAGAATTTAGTAACTCTTAAAAGGGAGCCTTTGTATCTATTGGAGAAAGTTGTAAGAATATAGTAGACCCTGTTTCTTAACATGGCATGAAAGGAAGGGCTCTTCAGAAAAGGGCTCTTTTACTATGACTTGCTGGAATCATGGGAGATGAGTTCCACAACATAGTCAATCCTGTTTCTGTTGCTCAATCTTTCATATAGATTTTGCAGATCCAGTTGGTTCAGTTTGGGACGTGTACCCTGAGTCCTCATTTCTAGAACATGTGAAAACATTTAGAAATTCTATTATTTCATTTTTTAGGGGCTCAGATATTTAGTATTATAGTATAGTTCATATTTACAATTCTATTAACTTCTGAGAAAAAAATGATTACAATTATTTAAGACATAAAGAATCACAGGACAATATAAAATTGTGTACCTTCCACAGTGTTTAAGAACTTTACTGTATTACCTTGATATCCCCCATACGTGTTTCTTTAAATTCTATGACTTTTCCTCAACTTCAGAGAGAGAAATTGACGTTCAGTTATGTCTTGTATTCCATTATATGAATGTGTAGTAATTTATGTGTTCTGATAATGAACATTTGGGTCGCTTTCAGGTTTTCATTAGAAGCAACACTGTTAAGAACATTTACATATAACACTGATACTGTAGGAAGAGGAGATACTGGATTTCAGAGGAAGTCATGCTTATTTGCATATAATAGAATAAGGTATATTTCTTCTCATTCCTATAGGGAAATCTTAAATAGGAAGACTGAGTGCAGTGTAGACATTCTTGTCTTTGCCCGCAGATCTAATCATTTATTCTCTGTATTTGAAATGCTATAAGCTAGTAGTCTTAGTATGTGTGACCATTAGAACAGAGGTCAATGGTGCTGTGTAACTGTACTAAAGTCTCTTTTTAAAGAGAGACTAGCAAAAGAAGCCCTGTGAGCTTTATTGTTTACACAGCCTGGAAGCTGTCACTGAGTCCTTAAAGTGAAGCATGACATTGTGCAGTGATGCGCTAATGGACAAAGAAGTACAGAACAGAATCAAGGATGTCCTTTGGGGAGTTGACAGAGTCTGTTACAGATGTAATATCAAACTGCAGTGAGATGGAACTGGAGATTTAGCACAGGCACACTTCCTGTGAGACATAGGGCTTGACCCAAATGGCACATCTGGCTTCTTGAGCAGTTGGATTCAGACCATTTATGAGCCCATCAGAATAATAAATGGCAGGACAAGGACAGCAGCAGCAAACACTTGGAAGGCAGCCTGCGTTCCAGCTTTGAGATAATTCTACAACACAATTTAGCTGGATGTGTGTGCGAAATGGACCACAGCAAGGCTCCTAAGCAATGTTTAAACAGCAAGCTGAGGTGAGGACAGCACAGGCTGAGAAGGGAGGTCTGTCTCAGCAGTCACTGCAGTGCATGCGAAAGCAGCGAGGCCTACTGGGCAAGGCTGGCAGCTGAAGGACAGCCTGGCATGTAGTGTAAGGGCTGGGCTTGCTTTTTGTGAGCGTGGGCTTCAGGCTGGCTGTGTAATCAGAAAAGCAGGGCCACGAACAATGCCAGGCTATTTAAGTAGCAGGCACAGCTGCTAACGAAAGGGAAAACTTGATGTGTGCTCTAGGTGGAGAAGATTGTTGGTCTCATTTTTGTCTTTGGCTATAACCATGAATCAAATTGCGGAAAGAAATTTTTATGGGTGCTTGCATGCGTGCATAGACACATACACATACACAAAAATATAGTTGCACTCTGCTTTTCATCTCTTATCAAAACAGAAAAAAGTTCAGTTTAAAAGAGATGGTTGCGTTAAAATACTAGAATAGAACAATTTTTCAAAAGGTTTTTATTCTTTGCTAGTCTCATCACATTTGCATATTATTGAGACTGCTTTAGAACTGTTAATGCCCTACAGCCAATAATGTAATAATTTTTAAAAGTTCAGAGTGCCTTGTGGCCATTTTACTATACACTGGTCTTTAGTTCCTTTAGTGTGGATTTCTTTTATAAGATTGCTTATTTATTTTTGTCTTTCCTAGGACCCATAGTAGAGGCTATATACTAACTGAGGGTTGTTCATTAAGTGTTTAACTGAACTCCAAAGATTAAGATGTTAGTGTATGGTTACTTTAAATAGAGTAGTGCTTTCACCAACCATTCTTATCCTTATTAATTTCAGGTAATAATCTAATGCCAGCAATCTGAATGTGCTTATAACACATTGATACTTTCTTTATTGTTTTTTAAAATACCTTTTTTGTTCCAAATTTGCAACCTTTTTGGCTTTTCTTTCATTTTCCTATTTTGGCTTTAAGAACTGCATCACCTGTTTTTTGGTACTAGGAGTGAAATTCTGATGAGTTAAGTGAATTAACCCATTTATGGCAAAAGTTGCAGTTTTCTTCATTTTTTGCATAAAATTCATATATGTTATGTAGGAAAATTTAAGAAACAAGAATTTGAAAAGTTTTTATTATGTTCTATTGTTTGTGGCATTCCAAAAATGGAACACTAGGCATAAATGGGTTAAAGGCAGGTGGCTGGGAAAGGAATAACAGGTATCATATAGGGGTGAAAAGGTAATACTATGCATAAGGGATTTGACATGCTACATGTATAAGCATAGCTATCAAGAGAGAAAAGGTAGGAATACAGAGGAAGAGACATTTCAGGAAAGAACAACTAAGATTAGACACAAAGTAATAAAAAATACCTCACCTAAAACCCAAAGAGACAACTAAATTGTATGCTGACAAACTTTAAAACTTCACTATTTGGGCTGGGCGTGGTGGCACACACCTGTAATCCTAGCACTAGGGAGGCTGAGGCAGGAGGATGACTGCGAGTTCAAGGCCACTGGGCTATAAAGTGAGTTCAAGTCCAGCATGAACTACATAATGAAACCCTACCTCAAAAAGACAAAAATAAAACAAAACAACCAACCTTTCATTATTTGAAGGAGACATGTTTTATATTATATGAAACAAAATATGTCCTTATATGCATAGTTAAACTTTTAATTTATCAGAATTCCTAATTACATTTGGAGGCCTGTATACTTTGGATGAATCTTATTTTTAACACCCTCAAAACATGCATAATATTTTTACATATAAATTAACCGTGTTGTCAAGAAGATTATGTTGTTAATCCTTGCCATTTGTAATTTGATGAATTAAATGTTGAGCAGAGAAAGTCATCTTGGTTATAAAAAATAAGTTAGTAAACTATACCAGTAATTGTATTTAAATTCTTGTCCTTTTTCTAAACTTTTAATGCTTTTTAAGAATTTATCTATTCTTGGATTAGGATGGTAATGAATAAGGGTATTGACTTTCCATTATGCTACTAAAATTATTAGATGAGAGTAGTCTGTATTGCCCTCTATTGGTGACTAGATTTTTACGAAATAATTGCTGCTTATGTATTATTTATATGTATTTAATAATTGTGTCAACAAATATACTTTAGATAAAAGAATTTTAAAACCAACCTAATAGTTATGGCCATGAGTTGGCAAAGGTGGAAATAGGAGATTTTGAGCTTTTTGTTTTATTGACTAAGTTGGTATTGAAATGCTTTTGACTTTGATTAATTAATTTTTTTTTTTTTGTCTTGTCAGAGCTCCACCTCAAATCAGGCGTCCCAGTCGAGAAGTAAGACCTCTGAGGAAAGAAGTGGCAGGAATAGGAGCCCGGGGACCTGTAGGCCGAGGACATCCAATATCAAAGAGTGAAAAACCTGCAAGTAGGGACAAGGATTACAGAACAAGAGCGAGAGATGACAAGGCAAGACTCTCTTTGTAATTTACTCACTTGAAGCTGATAACTTTGATGATTATTATGAGCTTTTTTGGCTTTTCAGGTTTTGATGTGGAAGAGTTAAAAGAAAGACTCAAAACCTAAATGGTCTTTATTTGTTCAAGGCCACACTATAATGCGGATAACCTCAGATGTATGGTATAAACACACACACACACACAAACACACACACACACACACACAGATATAAAAATCGTACAGTGAATCCCATGTAGAAATATTCCAAATAGAGTTGAAAAAATTTTTGGAAAATATTTTAACAAATAAATTTGCATGAAAATGAACAATAAGTGAAAACATAATTGTAGTAGACATAAAAAAGTAAATCTAGTCACAGAATGAGATGCAGGATATGATTTTCTATAGATGGTTAAAAATAAAAAATCTTATTTATTTGAAAGTATAGAGTTGAATGATATATATTTTACTTTAATAAGAAAATTTCTCATGGTTAATGTTCATTGTGGACATGTACTTGCTTGGGAAATTGAATGGCAAATAAGCACAGTATTGTACGCAAATTCTCTACTGCCTGTAAAACGGAGTGAGTTAAAGATGATTTTACAGAGTAAGGCACTAGCCAGGATGATTGGATGCATCTCCTAGTCTTAGTTTTAATGAAAAGCCTTAATTTAGTGAAAAGGTTTTAGTGATAGTATTTCTATTCCATTGTGATGTCTTAAATGGAACTTTGTCTTCATTCTCACATAGCACAAGAAAAGAACTGTGGCTGTGGTTTAGTGGATATTTCTTTGCTAGGCAACATTCAGAGTAATCACACAGTAATTCATGAACAATCCACAGGTATCTTATACTCATTTTACAGATGAAACCAGTGTAGAGAGCTAAAGTCACTTGAAAAGGAAGGAGGCTGGAACAAATGGAGTTTGGAATGGAGTCTAGAAGAATGGAATTTGTAAAGTCATAATATTTTTGTCCTGTTTACTTTAAGCCTTTTCATATTGTGTCATATTCCCCTACCAAGCTAGATTTTGAAAATCTGGATTGGATTGAAAAAAGAAATGCCAATAATTAAATATTGAGTTTAAAGTGTGACAGCTCTTAAGCTAAGAACAAAGCCAAGCAACATTTGTTACATGCCAAATACATTTTTTTTCTGGAGATTGTAAAAAGTCTTTGATTTATAATGTTTCCAAATAATTTTCTAAGTCTGAGTTATTCTTTCATTGACATGTAAGTACTCAGAATGTTACTGAAAAATAAGTCATGTGTTTAAGACAAAACTCTGCAGTTGTTCTACAGATAAAAGAGATTTTCTGAATCACTGTGGAAATAAAAAAGACTAGAATTTTTTAAAAACCCATGGAAATTTCATTTGAATTTAAGAGGTGTACTCATCTCAGTTCTGATTTTCATAACCATTGAAGTGTACACTAGAACACCACTGTCTCAGAAACAAGCTGAACACTGTGTTAGGGTTTGAGGCAGCGTAGGTAAAACTGTTAGATACCCACTTCCATGAAGACTCATTTGAAAGCGAGTATTGTGTATCCTCAGAAATGTGGTAGTGCTCCACTCTCTTTTTCTTAGTAAGTTTTGTGTATTTCATCTAACTTTTTAAAAAATGTAGGATAGAGTAGCAAATGGAGAGTTCGTTGCCCATAGTAAAGGTAGTATTATTTTCGGAAATTATCTAAGTACATGAAAATTTAGTTATATGAACGTAGCTTGTGAGCTGGGAACAGATTTATTACTTTGTGTTAAAGTCAGAAGTTTGAAAGTTAGCTGCTGTGTTCCGATCACTTAACTTGATCGATGTAAAAAAGTGAGGATAAGTGAAATTATTTCTCTCATCTAAATTCTGTGATACATTTGGACTTTTAGTTTAGAAACAAATGTTACTCTTCCATGAGCACACTTAACCCTTTTTGGAGCTTTCTACAAAAAACTGCTTTTGAGGATTTATACCTATGTTGATTTATTTGATCCCTGCACTGCCCTGTGAGCTCAGCATAAATTTTTGTTTTATGTACTAAGAAGTTGAAACACCATAGTCTTAACTGCTAGTAAATGGTGGGGCCAAAATTTGAATCTTAACTGTAATGTCAGAGCTTTTAATCATTATGTGAAACAGCCTTTTATTTGAAAGTGCTTGCTATTTTGTTTTAATTTACTGTGATTATTTCTTTGTAATAAGAGTACTTGTTCATTTTCTGATAGCGGCAGCATTATTATTATTATTTTGCTTTTTTAAACTGACAAGCTTCAGGTTAGGTCCATAGTTAAAATGCTATTTTTTAATAAGTAATAATTACTTTGCATGGTGATCTATTATTGAAACCTTACTGTTGTTTTTTTTTTTTTTTCCCTTCAGGTTCACAGAGTTATTCATGAGGCCATTTTGTAACCCCATTTACTTATCAAATCTTTATTAAGCTGATATTTTGTGTCAGCCATACTTTTAGGTGCTAGAAATATAAACTAGTAAAATACAGTACCTGGTCTCAAGTTGAGTATTTTCTCATTATTGAGAGGGAGTTAGATGAACAAATTTACCTTTACACTGTAGTTTTCAGTCTTCTTTGATGTACCTGGTATCTTAGCCTGAGCTGTTGTAACAAAATACTGAGTAAATGTATTAACAATAGAAATTTGTCACTCATAGTCCTAGAGGTTGGGAACTCCATGATCAAGGAACCAGCAGTGACTGGCAAAGGCCTGTTTCTCGTAGATGGCCCTTCTGTCATGTCCTCATATGCTGAACAGAGTCCTTCGAGTTCCCTGCAGTACCCGTCTCGTTCATTAGGGTAGGGGAACTCCCATGACCGAATTAACTTCCAGAGGTCCCACCTTTTAATAATAATGCATTAAGAACTAGGTTTTATTTTATTTTTATTTTATTAGTACATGTTTGTAGCACATAATGTTTATATTCCTTGTGTGGAGTTGGTGCATGTACCTAACACATCTTAATTCCTTTTGCATCCCCTTTCCCTTCCCTCCCTCCCTCCTGCCTCCATCTCTTGATCCCCATCCCATCTGAGAAAAGTCTATCTCTAAACTTCCTAGTTTTTACTTTGATCTTTATTTATATTTTGAATTTCACATATAAGAGAAACCAGAGCTGTGTGTTGGGTTTATTTCTCTTAGCATTATCATCTCCAAGTACATCCATTTTCCTACAAATGACTAAGTCTACCTTGCTTTATGGCAGAGTAGTAGTCCATTGTGTAAATACCACATTTTCTTTGTCTATTTATCAGTTGAAGGACAGGCTGATTTCAAGATTTAGCTGTTATGAATTATTTTGCTATAAAAATGGATATTTATATATCACTCTAATATGATGTCTTTAACTCTTTTGGGAAGGTACTTAAAAGGGGAATAACTGGATTGAATGGAATTTCTAGTTTTAGTTTTTTGAGGAATCCATAGTGCCTATACTAGTTCACATTCCTTCCAACAATGTGGAAGACTTTCTTTTCCCTCACAGCCTCACCTGCATTTGTTATTATTTGGTTTCTTGTTGGTGGCCATTCTTTATGGAGTAAGAAGGTAACTCAGTGTTATTTCAGTTTGCATTCTCTAATGCCAGAGGTGTGGAGCATTTCTTCATGTACTTATTGGCCATTTAAATTAATTCTTCTGCAAACTGTTCATTTCACTTGTTCATTTTTTGATTGGGTCTTTCATTTTAGGAGATAAAGGGTTTTTTTTTTTTTTTTTTTAGTTCTTTATATATTCTAGATATTAGTCCTCTGAGAAGTAGCTGGCAAATTTTTTTTTTCGCACTCTGAAGGTTCTCTCTCACTCCATTGTTTGGTTCTTATGCTGTGCGGAGATCTTGATCTTGGTGAGATATGATCATGAAGATCGTGATAAGGTCTCATTTGTTGATTAGCACTTTTCCTGTGCAACCAGGTTTCTGTTGAGAAAGTCCTGGCCTATCTGTATGATTTCAGGAATTTCACCTATTTTTATCTTCCAGCAGATCGTTTCTGTTTTAACATTTAGTTTTTCGATCCATTTTGATTTTAATTTCATATGTGGCGAGAAATACACGCTTTGGGTTAAGGTTAATGTTCAATGCAGTATATTAAGTGGGAAATACCTTGGTTAATTTGATACAGACTAGACCTGGGGCCCTCATGTTTTGCTCAGGTGAGAGCTGCTTTATTTTTCCCTTGTGCCTCTATAATGAAACAGCTGTGGTGGTGAAGCACAGGGATAGAAGATGAAGGACTTTGAGGATGAGCAAGGGAATTAATATATCTGGGGCTTAGTACAGTTCCTGGTACGTGATAAACAGTGTATGAGTTTTAGCTATCAATCTGAAAGGAAGGTATACTCTGCACAGCATGAAAATAAGATGTGAAAGAGAATGCACACTTTTTTTTTTAAAGGTAAATAATGAGACGAGTTCAAGAAATTTTGTACTTGTTTTGGGTCATCAAATCCAGTTAACAGATGAGTAAATTTGGCAAGTAGGAGACAGTGGCTATATAGGACTGAAGATCAGCTGTAATTCAGCCTAGACATACTTGGGAGTGTGGACCAAGTGGGTATTATTGCTACCACTTAGCCACTGATTCACAATGGCAGGTCATTTGCTTCCAAACAAGAGGGCTGACATCTTTGTTAGACAACTTTTTGTTAGAGTTTTTCTTTTGCTGATCTGAAATCTACCTCTTTTTGTTACTTTTTTTTTTATCCTGGTTCTTTTCTTTAGAGTAATATAGTGGAGGCTTGTTGGTTGTGTTGCTTCATTAGCATTTTCTTCTTTTGCTTAAATAGCTTTAGTTTCCTTGGTCCTCTTCTGTATGACATAGTATTTGAGCCCTAGCCATCCTTCCCTGGGTATAACTAATTTGTCAGCAAGACTCGGAGCTAGCAACTAACCAGTTTCACATTATCTGCCAGTGTGAGAGGCTGCATAGTAAAATGCAAAAACCATTATTTGTATTTTGGGTGAAGCTGTCATTGACTCTGTAGTATTTTTGGTGAAGCTGTCATTGACTCTGTAGTATTTGGTTGGTCGTTTTAAATCTCATTTTCCCCAGTAAAATGATTAGCTGTTACTAATAGAAGAGCTTTCTTGATGTGGGTAATTTAGATATTAGTAATAAACAGCTGAAATATTTTGCTTTCAAGAGGAGAAAAGATATTTCAACCTTCACGCTAAATATCAAATTCTTGCTAACACTGGGCTTAATAAACTTGTGGAAATCTAAGACAAGAATTCTAAGGTCATTTGACAATCACTGCAATTGAGAGTCACTGGTGTGAGTAATAGTATAATGGGTGAGATTAGCTTTATTGCTTGAAAACTAAGTGTTTTAGGTGTTGCAGTTAATTAGCTTGTTAACTGACACCATTATTTACATATGATGTCCATATTCCAACTTATCTATATATTTGTTACAAGAGTAATTGTCACTATTTATCTTACTTAATTCTAGTTTTCTGTCTTACCACTTTGCTTTGAAAAAGTTTCTAAATACAGTGTCTCTCATTCTCTACCATTGGAAAACTGAGTTCTTGGGCAGATTGTTTGATGAATTTATACCTGTGTTTCTTCCAGGAAGTAAGAGACTTTTACTTCTTTATTCATCACCTCCTCCTCCACCAAACGCCTTTTACATACCATCGCCAGAAATGTCATCTAAAACTGTTAATCATATTATGTCATTCTCAGGCACTTAAAACCCAGGATTTATTTCTACCCACACCTCCTACTTCTTCCTTCTACTCAGTATCTTTTAGTCACACTGACTAATCAGATTTTTTCATAACTCTTGAAAATTTATAATTATGTGTGGTTTTGCTTTGTTTACTTGTTTTCCTCCACTAGACTAGATGCTTGATGAGACCACATGATGTATTTTCATTCACTGCTCTAAAACCCAGTGCACAATAAAATGTGTTGCTCATAGTAGATGCTTAGATCTCTGTTCTTAAAAGCCTGTGGTCCTGTTGTTTACAGATAGGCAGCTTTTCTTTTCTCTTGGTAGTGTTTATCAAATCCTCCTCTGTCTCTTGGTCTCTTCCATTACAATGAAATTTTAAATTTAATTTGCTGTCTCAAATTACAGTTTCCCTGTGAAGACTTGTTAAGCCCCATATTAATTTATGTTGCATTATTTAGTTGATTTATTTCTAGAGTAATTTTTAAATGATTGCAATGTGTTCCCAGTGAATCATTTGAATGAGACTTTGTAGCCTTGGCCTATCTATCTATAAAATGTGATTCTAGGCTGAGTTTATTTTGGATTTGTTGATGTTATATTTGTTATATAGTTAAGCCAGAAATTTATTCAATCATGTGAGTACTGATGTATGTCATCTAAAATGTAAGAATCTTAATAAAAACTAGCTTGCTATTACTGTCATACTTCCCAGATGAAGTAAATTATTTATTTTGGGGGTCAAGTACTACAACAATGTTTAGTCATTTACTTAGTTGCTAAAATAACAAGAGCATCTGCTAAAGGAAGCTGTTTAGGTCTCTTCTAGTACTTAATGCACCTGTCATTTGTCTCAGAAGAGTTGAGATGAGAGAAGTCCATTATGTCCCATTGTCTCTCTTCAGTTTGATGTTGAGATTGACTTGCTCTGACCTTTTTTCCTCCTCATTTTTACATCAGACAGGAACTGTGAGGCTGAAGTTCTAGAGACGTCCTTGGCTCTGCCTGCTAAGCAGTTTCTGTAGTTGAACTGTCTGGCAGATCAGTGTGTTCCTTTTAAAGATCTTCAAATTTAAAGCTCTTCAAAGCTGAGTAGCACTTCATTATTAAATCAAGAATTTGTGGTAAAGCATATTGGTTTAATGCTCTTAATAATACTATTTTTAAAGGTCACTTACCAGTGTCATTACAATGACTTTATAATGTGGTCCAAGGACCTTACTGGAAGAAACTTGGAATCCTAAGGGCTTACTTATAGTAAAAAGACAAAAAAGATGCAGTTGTAGAGTCCCAGACCTTTCTTCATCTACAGCTTGTCCTTGGATGCTGTGGAGAATGGTTCTGCAGTCCACAGCTGCTTTTAGGCTTTAGGCAGCTGAGCCTAGCCTCAGACAGTCTGATGTGCAGTGGCATGGGTTTAAGGAGACAGGAAGACGTGAGTTCAAATCTCTCCCTGACATTTATTTGTGATCTTAGGTTACCGAGATTTCCTGAGGTCTAGTTTCCTTATCTATAAAAACAAGAAAAATTAGTAGCTACCTTATAGAATTATTGTATTACATGAGATGATATATGTGATATATATATTAATTTTCTTTATTGTATATTTGTATATTGTTACTTTAATTATTCTCTAGCAGTGGTGGAAATTCTCTGTGTCCAACAAGTAGACTTTCCCAGTCTGTTGGCATCTAGCAAAGATTATCTTAGTTTTATCTGAACTGTCCCTCCAAGAATGTAGATTGGAAGATATTTATAATAAATTTAATCAGTTCGACTCTTTCTGATTAATTAAATAGAGGAGGATGACATTTGAACAATCAGAAAATACTATTTTAAATTATAAGAAAATATTTTACAAAGCTTAATGATATTAAAATTGTACTATTCCTGACTTACTTATTTTATGGCTGTTCTCAGGGAAGGAAAAATATGCAAGATGGTGCAAGTGATAGTGAAATTTCAAAATTTGATGGTGCTGGCTATGATAAGGATCTGGTTGATGCCCTTGAGAGAGACATTGTATCCAGGAATCCTAGCATTCACTGGTTAGTATTTTAAGTTCTTGAATTAAAGTAGAAGAAAAACAGGTTGTAGCTTGGCATGGTGTCTTTTCTTGTTATCCATTAATTTCCTAATTATGTCATGAGTATGCAGAATTTACAGGACAGTTCTGTCCAAGTATAAGAAAGATCTTTTTATATGTTAATTTGGCTTTGATTGACAAAGGTCTTTAATTGAATAGCATAGTAATTAATACCTGCAATGTTCTCACTGATCATTTAATGCAGTTAGAATGTTCTTAATATAAGAATAATTTCATAAGTAAAAAAATACAAGAGAATTTTAACCATAAATCAAAGATGTTCTTGAATAAACATTCTGAAACTTTGTTGTTGCAAAGGGATGACATAGCGGATCTGGAAGAAGCTAAGAAGTTGCTGAGGGAAGCTGTTGTCCTTCCAATGTGGATGCCTGACTTTTTCAAAGGGATTAGAAGGCCATGGAAGGTGAGAACTTAGTAATAGGATGTTGCTCTAAGGATGCTGTTTGCATGTAGGTTATGTGTTTAACCTAGTTTGCAAGTCAAGGGAGGTTCGTATACACCCAAACACCTGGATTTAATTTGTAGTTGAGATGTGTGGCAAGAGAGCTGGGCTTGGCATGTTGAAACTGTCCTCTTTAGTCCATCACTTCCTGTAAGTGTTGAACTAGAGGCCAGTTTCAAGAGTTTTCTAGATACCTGTTTCTGTAAGTAAAAAGTTAAGCAAATTAAGCAGTAGTGGTATACAGTCTTAAAAGTTGGTGCGTTTTCCATAATCATTGTTTATTTTGATCATCATTTAATCTAGGCTCAGTATAATTATTAGCCAAAATCAAAATGTTTGTTTCTTTCTTGCTTGTCCTCTGCTTTAGAGGTTAAAGCCCACTCAGGAATAGCTCCACTTAAGTTGAGCATTTTCACTTTAGCATATTAAAAACCTCTTTCGGGCTGGCAGGAGCTCTTATTTTTATTTTTGTTTTTGCTTTTATTTTTATTTGGTCTTAGCCATAGGCCGAGTCTTCCTTTACTTTCACCAGTAGAATGAAATTAAAGCTTGATCTTACTGTGCCCTTTGACTTAGCTGGAAAAGTCCGTTTCTCTCTGCCTGCCTCTGCTTCTGTTCCTGTACTGAAAAGAAAAGAGTTGTGTGTCTGCCTGAATAGTTTGGAACATTCATGGCATTTTGATGATCTCTCACAACTTAGATTGTTTTTTCCCCTTAACATATTTTTAAATTTTTATTTGACACATATATATGAGCTGTGATCAAAATACACAGTGAATGTTTAAAATTTTTAAAAAACTATTACAGTAAAAGACACATTGCCATTAATCTCCCTCAAAATACTCCCCCTTCTGTACTTGGAATACACTTATCACACGTGAAAGCTCTTCCAGGCCGTCCTGTCCAAAGGTTTTGGTTTGGTTTCTCTTCTTTTCTCTCCTCTCTCCTTCCCCTCCCTTTCTCTTCTCTTCTCTCTTTGCAGTAGCTGGGATTGAACCCAGGACTTTTTGCATGTTTGATAAGTGTTCTATCCCTAAGCTGTACCCCAACCCTTTTTAAATATTGAGACAGGGTCTCATTAAGTTGCCCAGGCTGGCTTCAAACTTTATATCCTTCTGCCATAGTCTGCCACCACACCCAGCTCAGTATACAGGGTTTTCATTTGGGTCTCATTTTGGAGGCATGATGAATTGAGTGATTGCCATGGGTCTCAAAGCCCAGGCCCCTTTCTCTCCCTAGATGTTGAGTTGATATCACATGGTTCAAAACCCCAATTCTTTAATGACATGGTTAGTGTTTCTGGCATGGTTAGCTTCATCCTGAGTTTCATGTGCTAGCATAAATTATACAAGGACCCTGCCTGAGTTACCTCATTAGCATAAAATTTCAGAACCCAACATGAATAACTAAGACACTCCTTCACTCACTAAATTCCAAGGCACTAGAGGCAGCTTTCCAGATATTGGAGACAAAAGCAAACCAAATTCTTTATACAGTTTAGCAAACTAATACTGAAAGTTGATAAGAAAGGAGCAAGTTTAAATAGAGACAAGATATGTTTAGGTAAATACTCAGCAGATAAGTGGAAATAAAGGTCTGGAACTTGGGACAGAGTTTGAGTTTAAATTGTAAGATATAAGCCGGGCGTGGTGGCTCACGCCTGTAATCCCAGCACTCGGGAGGCTGAGACAGGCGGATCGTTGTGAGTTCGAGACCAGCCTGGGCTACAAAGTGAGCTCAAGGCCAGCCTGAATGGCATAGTGAGACCCTGTCTCAAAAACACCAGGGCTGGGGATCTAGCTCAGCGGTCTAAGCGCCTGCCCCGCAAACGCAAGGTCGCAAGTTCAATCCCCGGTGCCGCAAAAATAAATAAATAAATAAATTGTAAGATATAAATGGTAACTGATGGTAGGGTTATGGCTGAATTTGTTCAGGACTTTTATTAATGGAAATGAGCAAAAGACTTAGAATTGCTTTGTAATTATAAAGGATAGGAGGAAATCTGGAAGCCACTGAAAATAGCCAGAATAGAAGTGTTGGGAAAAGAGCAACATTACAGAACCCATTGTAGGGAGCAAAAAATGCAAGAGGAAGAAGATGACACCCACGTATCAGAAATTTCAGAGATCAGAGGTAAGATTGGAATGGTGCCATTGGAGTAGTAAATTAGGTAATTTTAGTGAAATGGTAGAGAACAAAGTCAGATTGTACCCTGTGAAGAATTAGTGAGGATAAATCACTTCTTTATTGACTGTGAAGGGAAGGAGAGTTGGAGAGTTGGAGCTAGAGAATTTATAGGGTCACTGGAACAGATTTGCATGCTCTCTCTCTCTCTCTCTTTCCTTCTATTTTAAAGAGAAAAATACAGAAA
>RJWT010023567.1:0-16769 GCA_004365215.1 Cuniculus paca | reverse complement strand
AGAATTTATACACGTACATAACACATTTTAATCCTTTTGTTCATTCCCTTCCTCTCTCCTCCATTCCCCTGCCTTTTATCTCTTGGCCTTTTATTCCCTTCCATTTTGCAAAAGACCTTATCCCCTAATTCTTCTTATCTTTTAATTTGCTCCTTACTTATATTTTGAGTTTCTTATAAAGGAGGTTATGTGATAGTTAAGCCCTGTGCCTCATTTATTTTACTTAACATTATGGTCTCAAGCTACATTCATTTTCCTATTAATGACTCAGTTTATACTTTTGGCAGAATAATGTTTCTTTGTGTATAAGTGCCACATTTTCTTTATTCATTCATCTGTGGTTGGACATTATAAGCTGCCTGCTAGATTTAGCTTTTATAATTTGCGCTGCTATAAATATAGGCATGCACATAGCACTATAATATGATGTCTTTAACTCTTTTGGGAATATATCTGGAAGGAGAATACCTGGGTCAAATGGATTTCTAGGCTTAGGTTTTTGAGGGGTTTCCATAATGATTTTCATAGTAGTTGTACCAGTTTGTGATCCCACCAACAGTGTAGGATTCCCTTTTCCCTGCAGCCCTGCCAGCATTTGTTTTATTTGCTTCTTGGTGATAGCCGTTTTTTCTGGAATGAGGTGGAATCTGAATATTGTTTTAATTTGCATTTCTCAAATGACCAGAGATGCTACTTTTTCATGTTTTTATTGGTTATTTGTTCTTCTTTTTTAGAAGTGTATTCATTTTATTTGGCCATTATTTTATTAGGTCTTCAGAGGTCTTTTTCTTTCTTTCTTTTTTTTGTTTGTATATTCCAGATAGGTGTCATCTGAGGAATAGCTGTCAAAATTTTTCTCATTCTATAGATTATGTTTTCATTCGGATGGTTATTTCCTTTGCTGTGCAGAACTTTTTAATTTGATTTGACATTTTTGTTAACTCTCCATACTATTTCTTGTTCCTTTGGGTTTCTTACCTATACCTGCGTCTTCAAGAGTTTTACCTATTTTATCTTCCATTGGATTATTTGTACCTTCTGGACCTGCTTTGACTTCATCATACATATACCATTTCCATTTAATGATACAGTGTTGCTGTGCATGCTCAGCCTTATGACTCAGTGGATCAGATAATACCCTCCTCATGATAGGCAACTCAGGTCACATGGTAACCTGGTGTCCCATGGTCAAATGTTTAATTACCTCCAAGGCCCAGTAGCAGGTCAAGAGCTGTTTTTAAAAGGGAGAGTAGTTGTCTGCAGATGCTGACAGAGTTTGACTCCAAAAGCCTAAATGTTAAATGAACTTCAATGCACCTATGAGATCCTGAAAGAGAGTTCAAACATCATTTCTACCTGCCACTGACACTTCAAGTACCATTGAATCTGCTGCACTGTATGACCTCCATGGTAGAGCACCCTGCATAGTGCCTGGACCTGTTGAAGAACCTTTTGTTCTGGGGTCCACTCAAAACTAACAGCTTTCTGAGTCACATGGTAAATGGGCCAGGGTAAAACACCTAAATGAGGCATGAGTTGCCTCCAAAATCCAAGTAGACCCCTAGGCATTGTGCCTCTTTTTTGATGGTAGGGGGAACCAGAAGCAACAACTTACCTTTTAATTTAGAAGAGATATCTCTACATGACCCACAACACTAGACTCCTAGAATATTCACTGAAGTAGAAGGACCTTGAATTGTAGTTGGTTTTATTTTTCATCCTCTGGCTCTCAAATGATTTACTAACAGATTCAGAGTGGTTGCTACCTTCTACTCCCTTACCCAGTCAGCATAACGTTATCAGTGTAATGGACCAGTGCGATACTTTGTGGAAGAAAAGGTGATTGAGAGCCCTACGAACTAAGTTGTGACACAGGGTTGGAGAGTTAATGTAACCTTGAGGTAGGAGGACTGTGAACATGTATTTCTGGTCTTTCCAGCTGAAAGTAAATTGTTTCTGATGGGCCTTATGGATAAATATGGAGAAGGCATTTGCCAAATCAATAGTTGCATAACAGGGACTAGGAGATGTGTTAATCTGCTCAAGCAAGGAAACCACATCTGGTAGAGCAGCTGTAATCAGAGTCACCACTTGATTCAGTTTATGATACTCTATCATCATTTTCCATGGCCCATCCATCTTCTATACAGGTCAAATGGGAGAATTCAATGGAAATGTAATGGACACCACTACCCCTGCATCCTTGAAGTCCTTGAAAGTGACACTAATCTCTGCAATTCCCCCAGGGATGCAATACTGTTTTTGGCTTACTATTTTGCCAGGCAAAAGAACTCTAATGGCTTCCACTTGGCCTTTCTCACCATAGTAGCCCTTACACTGTAGGTTAAGCAGCCAATGTGAGGATTGTGTCATGTACTAAGTGTATCCATCCCAATTATGCATTCTGGAACATAGGAAATGACTACAGGATGGATTTGAGAACCTATTGGACCACTATAAGTTAGACTTTTGCTAAAATTCCATTGATCATGTTACCTCCATAGGTCCCTGCTCTTACTGGAGGGCCACAAAAATGTTTTGGATACCCTGGAATCAACATTAGTTTGGACCCAGTGTCCAGTAGTCCCCAAAATGTCTGATTATTTTCCTTCCCCTAATTTACAGTCACTCAGACAAAAGGCCTTAGGTTGCTTTGGGGAAGGGTGGGAGAATGACTGTATAAATTTTTGATGCACCAGGTTTCTTCTCTAAGGGGACCCAGCCTCCCCTTCAGTCAAGGAATTTTGAGTCTGTAAACTGTGTCAACTCTGAGAACTGGTGGTTCCTTGTTACAATAATTTGAAGTAGGTTTCTGTTCATTTGTCCTTAAATTTTTTAAATTATATAAATCTAGTGAAATTTTGTGGGTCCCCATCTATTTCACTTTTGAAAACACTGGCTGATCAGCCAATGCCATAGATCTACATGCATCAGACCGTTGGGATCACTGTTCTGTTTCTGCTGTCCATTATGATAAGTGAAAGTATATGCACCCTGCCTTTGGGAATTAAGTGTTGACTTGACTTGACTTCTGCCACCTCTTCTGCTCTGAGATCCAATCAAACTCATTGCCCTTAAGTTTCCCAATTGAGTAACTGCAATTCCCATTGTAAGGTTTGCCATACAGAAAAGAGCAATGGCAGCACTCTCCAGGGATCCCAGTGCTCCCCTCACAACTCTGTTTCTCAGTGTTAGTGAAGGGTACATTTTCCAAATCATCCTAGGGTGGCGGATTAGGTTTGACATGACAAAGCCACACTAGCATTGCCATTTCCTTAAGCTTCTGAATTCCCTCACTACAGTGAACTAGGGAATGGCTGGCATCTCTAACTCCTTCACAATGGGCCATCTTTTGATCCACATTTCTGCGAACCAACCAGATAAACTATTAACACCTTCCTTTACTCTGCAAGCTACGACATTAAATTCAGAATCTCTGCTTAATTGGCCCATTTCAACAAAATCAGCCTGATCCTGTGTATATTTTTGTCACCATTATCTCACAACTGTAAAATCCATTCCCACACCTACTCATCAGGCCTCTGCGTGAGAGTTAGAAAACTCAAGAAGTTTTTGGAAGAACAGTGGACTTCCTCATGGGTCACACTAAGTACCTTACCCATAGGAGCCTTCTTTCTGCAATTTGAGCCTAGTTATAGGACTAGAGGCAAAAATGGGTGGTGAGAGTGGGTTCTGAGTGTCAGAATTATTGTGCTTGGTCAACACAGGATTAGTTTCCTCAGTTCTACTAGAAGAGGCCAACACCAGAGAGGCTGGGGTTAGGGATGGCCCTATCACTGTGGGTGGAGACATCTCCTCCCTTGGCAAAATGATCTCATTAGAGTCCAGGAGCTCAGCATCCTCAGCCTCAGCAAGATTCTCCTAAACATCTCTATCCCACTCTATGGGATCCCATTCTTTTTCCATCAGTGCCTTCATCTTTACTTCAAATACCTCTTGAAGTTGAGCATTAAATTTATGCTGTAGTTCATTCAATTGAGTTATGAGGGTCTGTGTTTGGATTTCTGCAAGCCTAGAACTGTGTTAAGGAGAAATTTTTTTTCAAGACACACTTAGAAACTTTTAATTTTTTATGCATTTATGGAGCTGGGAATTTGAATCTTTTAGCTCCTTATTTTCCTTTATTAATTTTGCCTCACAGTCAGAAGACTTCAGATTTACTGCGGTTGTTTTGAGCTCATTGTTTTCCTTTACTACTTTGTCCAGAGATGCTAAGACCAACCAACCAGCACTATTGTGTTTCTCACTCAGTCAAAAATATTCAAAAGTTTCATGTATGGAGCTGCTAAATTGCTGACCACCCACAAGTGGTGAATTAGCATAATCAAGTGGATGTACATTTACGCAGTTCACACCAAGGACTCTCAGTGTTCCTCACAGTGTCAGAAGGAGAGACAACATCATCTTTAGGCTTAATCAAATTAGTGAGTCAACTACAACAACCCCTAAAACTATTAAAAAATTTCATCATTATAATTAAGTTTCTTTAGAGTCACTACTAGAACTAAAATCTGTACTGGTCAGTGCTGATTAGAGAAACAGATTTAATACAAGATATACAAATAAATAAGAATTTACAAGATTGGCTTACAATGGCTGCCCACAGAGTTGGGTGTGGAAGAGTGCAAAAAGTACACAGAGATTCAAAGTATCCAGTTGAAGACCTGGAGCTCAGTGTAGTGCCTCACGTGAGTGTGTATCAGGAGGCTCAAGGGTCTGCACCAGAAGACAAAGAGTTGGTGCTAGAGGCTGAAGAGTCTGTGCTGGAAGCAAGGAGATGATGTCCAAGGTGAAAGCGAAGACTGGAGCTCCGCCAAAAATCAAAGAAACAAACGAACAAACAAACAAAAACCAGGAGCAATCCTTTCTTTTTCATTTCCCTTTTATAGCATTCTGGTGATCATTCTCCCTAAGATCTTTCTATAGCTATTTTTTAGAGCTTTTTATCATGAAAAGATGTTGAATTTTGTCAAAGGTTTTTTCCACTTTTATTGACCTGATAATATGGTTTTTATCTTTGATTCTATTTATGTGGTACCTTATGTTTATTTATTTACATCTGTCAAATGAAAGCACCTTGATTATGGTGTATGATATTTTTAATGTGTTCTTGAATTCTTCTTGCAAAAGTTTTATCAAGAAATTTTGCATGTATTTCCATCGAGGATATTGATCTGTAGTTTTGTTTTACCTTTGAATCTTTATCTGGTTTTGGTATCTGGGTAGTCCTGAACTCATAGAACAAGTTAGAAAGTATTCCTTTCTTAAGATGTAAGATATTATGCTCCAAATTACCACTAGTAGATATAGTAAACTGAAGGCACAGGTTCTTATTCCAAATATGAGAATGGAAATACAGTGGGGACAGATTGGTCCTTGATTGTTCTTAAATTTTTTCTTATATATTTATCTTTGTATCTTATTCTTCTCTTTCAGAGAGCATTTAAACTTTATCTTCCAGTCTGTGAGAATTTTCATTTCTGAATTTATATTCAACTTCTAAGAGCTTTTTAAATTTTTATAGCATATTATTTGCACTTCATTTGAAGACATTAATTAAAAGAAAATTTCATGTATGAGGTTTTCTTAGGAGTCTTACATTATTATCTATTTTCCACTTGAATTACTTCTTCTTTTTGTGTTTGTTTAGACTTTGTCTTTCAAAGAATCTGACTTGCCATGATCCTAGATGGATGAGTGACTACTCTAGTTCCCCACCCCAATATGTTTTTGTACCTGCTAAGGATGTCTAAGCATAAGTGAATAAGGCCTGATAGGCATTGCTGCACTCTGTAACTCCCATTATTATAGACAACTAAGTTAGGTAGAAATATTATGGGCAGACAGGGTGATGCTAGAGGTGCATTCATTGAAGGGCAGGACTCAAGATAAAGGTGGAATGACTATACCTACTTATCTGCTTGAATGATAGATAATGATCAATATTCTATATAGGCATGAGTCATGTGGGTGAGTGACCAAAACCTCTAGACCCATTCCTTCCAGGCTACGTTCCTGTACCTTTCATGTACACCTGCTATGTGACTTGCTTCCCTATTGGATCAATATTATCTAAGCAACTATATTTGTGGTCTTATTGGATGGCTAGAGTTTTGTCTCACTTTATATCCACATCATGATTTTGGACCTAGCTCCTAATTTTGCTCTATAAAACTTCCTTTGAGAAATGGGCTTATGGGCAACCCACTTTCCAGATCCCCTCCTGTTTTCCTTAGTCACAAGCTGTCTTTCCTTCAAAAACTATTTCCTACCCTTTAACCTCTGTTGTTCCTTGGTGTTCATTCTTTCATTTTGGAGAATATGAACCTGGTGAATGAGACATCTAGCCAGTTGGAAATTATAATATTTCCCCTATATCATTTGGAGGTCCTATATTATTCCTATATCACCATCATTATTCAGCCCTGCTATTGATAGCAATCCTGTACTTTCTCAAACCTGTACTTTCTCAAGCCTTGTCCTTGGTAGGTAGCCACAACTCTCTTTCACTGACCTCTCCCCCTTATAACCCTATAAAAAGACCTCATAGTCTATATGCGAGTAGCCAGTCTGGTCTAAGAGACGGGGCAGGACCTCACAGCATTGTACTGAAGTAAACCTCTCTTGTTGAGTTCATACCTTTGTTTTTCTTGTCTTCATTTTTCCTAACAATCTTCTCTTACTATACTTAGCATTGAATGATTTGTATCTAACAATCTCACTTAATCTTAACAACACCTTTATGAAGGAGAAATAATGCCATTCTGTGTTGTGCATGTGAGTAATGTGCTAAAGAGAGGTTAGTTTCCCTGTGATCACACTATAAGCTTGGAATGAGCATAGGAAGCTGGGCTGTCTGTCTCAAACATCTTGTGTCTTGTCTGCCCATATTGTAGAGTGAAACACGGATAGCCTAACTAATTATCTGGAGCCTTACACTGCTGGGTGCTGCACGGCGTGAACCAGATGATTTCTGATGGGTTCTGACATGCTGGCATTTGTAGATGCTTCCTCAAGCAGAAGCCCTTTGTTTTCCTGTGTGGAGAAATTTTGCCTCTGAGAGGAGTTGGCATCTTCATTATTCAGTAGGCAGAAGATTTTCAGTTAGGTATCTTTCTACAGCACTGGGTTTCACCAAATATGGAGGCTCTTGGATCAGTTTTTCTACAACATGAAATGCCCTGATGCTGTGGTGCTGGCAGTAAAGTTGCCACTTGGATATACTGGGTGGCAGAAGACCACTGGCAGGCTCAGTCCACCTCAGGTATAATTTTTTTTTTCTTTTTTGAGACAGGGTCTCACTATGCAGGTCAGGCTGGCCTTGGGCTCACTTTGTAGTCTTAGCTGGTCTTGAACTCACAACAGTCCTCCTGCCTCAGCCTCCCAAGTGCTGGAATTACAGGAGTGCGCCACCACGCCCAGCTTCGGTATACTTTTTTATTGATCTATTTTTCTTATTTACTCATCACAACTTCAAAGGTGTCTGTACCTTCTAGATTCTGAGCCTAAGTTCTGTAGTGTGAATTAATTTACCTATTTTTCTACTACTGCCGCAATAAATTACAATGAAAAGTGTGGCTTAAAACAAACTTTTTTAAAAATCTATTTTATAGTTTGAAAGTCAGCAGTCCAAAATGAGTCTTAATGGGCCTAAAACTCAAGAAATTGGCAGGCCTCTGGTCCTTCTGGTGGTTCCAGGGAGAAAGAATCCTTGTTTGTTTGTTTTTTTTTTTTTTTAGCTTCTCAAGCTTACCTGCATTCCTTGCTTAGGGCCCGTATCATCCCACCCTCCCTTCCAACATTGCATCTTGTTCTCTAACTTGAATATCTTTCCATTCCTTTTGTAAGGAGCCTTATGATTATATTGGCCCTCCTAGATAATATACCCATGCCAATATCTTCTTAATCACATCTGCAAAGTCCCATCTGCAATGTAAGGCACATGTTTACAGTTCTAGGAATTAGATCCTGGGTGTCTTAGGGGGCATCCAGTAAATAGTCCACACATTGCATTTTCTTGCACCTTGCTGACTTCCTTCCTGTGAAGCCAAATTTGACTACGTTTTGCTTCTCTGCAGCAATTATCATCTCTCTGTTTCTCATCCTCTATAATGTTTTTGACATTGTTTATCTATTGTTGTCTCCTCTTCTACTTCCTGTTTATATACACTTATGGTTTTACAACACTTTACTGTCATTTGTGAGGTATGTTAAACTTCTGTTTTTAACTGAAAATCCTCACTTCATATTTATGAAATCACAGATACAGATGTCTTAATAAGTTTGTGGTGCTGCAACAAAATACCTGAGGCTTGTTAATTTATAAAGAACAGAAACTTATTTTCTCATAGTCCTGTAGGCTGGGAAGTCAGAGATTAAAGCTTTAGCAGATTTGGGGTCTCAGAAGGGGGTCAAGCAGGAGATTGATAATTCTATAAAGCCATTTAATTCCATTCATAAGGGAGGTCCTTTATGGCCATCCCTAGTACCCTGTACTATCACAAGAGCAATAGCTTAATTTTGATGGGAACCATTCAGAGCATAGCACAGAGAAATTACCTGACATGGTCAAGATCACAGTGACAACTGATGTCAGAAGTGAGTCTTGATGAATAGAAACAATTCTAATAATATAGAGAAAATCCAATTTAGAATTTGAAATAGCACAAGCTGAAGAAGTCAATTTCCTACATTGTTAGGCTTATGATATTACCTTCCTAATCTGAAGATTTTTGAAGCTGGCACTTTTGTCACTTCAAGACTCAAATGTTGCCTATGTCTCATAAAATTATTGCGAGTTATTGATTGAAAACTTCCTTAAAAGACTTAGAGTAATTCTGTACTGTAAAAATACATGCTAGCATATTATTATTTAGTGAAAGATAGAAATGTCTTGTCAAATTTTATTTGTAAAAAAAATCAGAAAAATGCGAGTTATGTATGAGCAATAACTAGGAACTAAATTAATTACTAGGACATAATTCAGAAGAGAGTAATCTATATTTTAAAGTCTATAATTGGTTAACTTCTTTTTTCATAATTCAAAAAAATCATTCGCTTGAGGGAAAAAAGCCTATAAATGAGGAAAATAACAGTAATATATTTCTAGGTATTTTTTAGTTCCATATGTCTTAAAATGTAATTTCCAGGAAGAAAACCCAATTATACTTTGTAGGGGTATGTTTAATCCTACAGTAAAGAATAATGACAAAGTTTCTCCCTTTTCCATGTGCCTTCCAGTGTTCCTAGGAAGTGAGAAAAATGGAAGGATTATGATTTTTTTGTTTAAGAAGTTTTAGGGAATTAGAAAACAAAGCCAAACATGGAAGACTATGGGTTGAGAGAAAGAGAATGAAATAGGAAAATGGAAAGGAAGAGAAAGGTAAAGAAGAGAGAAAGGACTATTGAAAATAACTCCATGAATTAAAAAAAAAATACCTAACTTCTCCTTAAATTCCTTCCTTTTGTAAGTATACTTCATTACCTTCGCCCCACCCCCTTTCCCCACACTCTGGATTGAATCAAGGGCCTTTACACTGAGCTAATCTCCAGCCCTTTTTCAAATGCTTTTTCTTGAGACAGGATTTTGCTAAGTTGCCCACACTGGCTCATTTGTAGCCCTCCTACCTCAGCCTCCAAGAGTGCTAGAATTACATGTTTACATCACCATGTCTGGCATACATCATTATTTTAAGTGGAGATACTGATTTATTCTTAAAGAAAGTTTTATTCACCCATCATTTACTTTCTCGGGTGTGTATTTTTACATTTGAAGAATTTTTTTTCTGTAGTAAGTGGACATAGTAGTTCATAGCAAAACAGATCAGTCACTCTGGGGCAGGAAAGTCCTGGGAATGAACATGAGATTCCTTCTAAATCAATGTAATTTTGGTGTTTTACCAAGCACATGACTTCTAGTTACTTAAGCTCTGTCATATTCAGAATGGATTAGTAGTAAAAATTACATTAGGTTTCAACTTAAGACTCTGCTTTTTGTTTAACTTTAGCTGATAACTTTTTTTTTGCTATACAAACAGTTGAAAAGAGAAGAATACCAATAGCTGACAAATGAGAAACAAACATAAATTTATCAAAATCTCCTTAATGATATTACTCCAAGTCTGTGCATAGAAAACAGTGAGATTTGCATTTCTTGGTGGAAAAAGAGTTAACTGATGAGTTGTACTAACCTGAGGACCCAGGTGTATTTTTATGGGTCAGGACACATTTGGGAATCTCAGAGATGCAAATATTTCTGGCTAGGAAGGAAATTAAAAAACAAAAAAATATAAATGCCCAACTTTAAATTTTTTAAAACCAAGACAGTATATTGAACTTATATGTTTATAGTTGAGCAAAGTGATCAGAACTCTTTTACAACATGTTAACAGCAGGAGTATAAGACTATCAGGTTATTTGATAGTTTTTTATTATTATTTTATTATTTTTTATTTTAAAGGGAAGAAAGCTAAAAACTGATCCAGAATTTCAAAACAAGATAATAAGAAATTAACAATGGTTAATATATTGAGTATTGTTATCTTCAAAGTAATTGCTCAGATTACAAGATATAAGCATGCATAATTGATCAAACAACATAAGCACACATCATTCTTTTCAATGAACTAAAAGAAGTCAGTAGTATTACTATCTTAACTATCTTTTGCTATCTTTTCCAAAATCTATACTAGATATTGAGAAAGGGAAAGAAACTGCTCGAAAGAAAAAACAAAACAAAACAAACAAAAACAAAAAACAAAACAAAACAAAATAAACAACTGGGATGGGTGAAAGGAGAAAAGAAGGAAATGATAGTCTAATTTTTTTTAAAATTTGGTTTTACTACCTTAATGGCCCAGATTTCTGTGTATAAAGCTATAGTGTTGCAGCTAGGAGAAATATTAGATATTTTTATTTATTGGCTTTCAAATTTACAGATTCCCAGTTAAAGGTTATATTAACTAATATTCACTGAATGCTCATTGTGCGTCATTTACTCTCTCAGGGATCTATTTTTATGATAACCTTAAAAAACATGTGCTTGTATAAACCCTTACAGATAGGAAAGGAAGGCAGCAGAAGTTTATTCACTTGCCCCAAATTATACAGTATGAATGTGGCAGAGAACAGATTTGCATGTAAACAATCTGGTTCCATGAACTTTGCTTTTGACCTCTATTCATGCTACCTTGTAGTCTTTCACATACCTTGAACTCTTAAAATCATGGTAGAGATTCTTCCTGTACATATCTTGAAATTTTTTAACTATACTGCACCTCTACTTATACATTTCTTTCTTTCTTTTTTTTAAAGAGAACAAAACAAAACACAACAAAACAGAGTTAAATACAACAAAGCATTTCAGAACAGACCACTGCAAGCAATGCAGGTCTTCAAAACATAACAATAGGAGATTAACAATGGTTACCCTAGTGTCTCTTGTTTTCCTCTCATAAATAATATGCCATCTCATTTATGTTCCATCTCCCAACTCAAACAATGTCTAGTATATCTTAGATGCTTTCCAAAGATCCTTAGTAGAAATTAATCTCTTCTTTCTCTGAACCCCTGAAGCATTTCTTTTTTCCTCTTTAGCTGTACTTATAATTGACTACTTACTTATTTTTATAAATTGCAACTTACCTGGAAACAGCCATTTAGTTTTTTTATTTTAGTTTCCTGGTTTAGGTTATTCCCACTCTAGATGTTTACAAATTTTTAAATTAAGTAATTAGCAATGTGTACTTCAAAATTTGGATACTTGCTTTGTAGGGAAAATTGAGACCATGGGCAATGATGCACATATATTGTCTCTTTCTGTGTCTGGATACAATTGCCTCATCTATAGTTGTCTCATTGAGACAATGATGTGATTTTCAGAAAGATGTTCACAGATACAGTTAGAGGCCTAAAGTTTTATAACAAAAAAATCACGTTTTCAGGGGTAGTAAATGTAAGAGATAATACCTGAATTAAACAGAGATATGTTTTCCTTAGTGTTCTAATGTTTTTTACTGGGAATTATAACTGTGGATAGTATCACATGTAAAGAATAAGTGCTCATTTTTTTGACTATTGTGGAGACAGGCTGCACTTTGGCCTTCTAGATGGATGAAATTTAAATGCAAGCAGCACAGCATATACCCGGTAGTACGGTATTGGACACTGGATGAAACAAATGACATTTAAGACACCTCAATGAATTTTAGGTCTTAGTGGTACATTCTTATTTTTGAATTTTCGAAACATGGTTCTGCTAAATCATTGTAAGTGAAGTTTAGAGCACAAATTGATGACTTCCTAACTTAATTTTTCTAGAAAAAAATCACAGGACTGCATCTTGATCCAATTATTTGTCCCACAGAAAGTATTAGAATTTTTGATCAAAAATGTCTACTAGGGTGCTTAATATTCCTGGTATTATCCTGTTTCCTTAGTGTTCTTCATTTCATTCCTTAAAATCATGTCTTTCTTTTCCCTTCTCTACAATTCCATATAAGCAGTTGTCAACTTAGCCAGAGAATTTTTCTGGGGAAATGGTGTTTTTGCTACTGGGTGGTGGAGAATGTAATTTGACATTTAATTCTAAGCCTTTTATTAAGATGCTGCCTATCAAGCATCCTTTCCAAATTTCTTCCTGTTGAGTCTCCTTTCATCTGTCCACCTCTGAGTGAGGATTTTCCCCCTGTATATAAATTCACCTGGTAAATTTATTGAAAAGTGTGTAGATCTAGTGAAGGTCAGATTTCCTGAAAGTAGAGGCAGTCTCAGTTCTTAGGCCACTCAAGGATCCCTGAGAGAACTTGGGCTGGGTTTTGCCCCTGGGGCTGCACTTCCCTCCTCTCATTCCGGAGCTCCCTAAGTAGGTCAGCAGCTGTTCTAAGCCAAGATAATTCTTAGTGCGTACATTTTTTATGTTGAACTGATCAACATTTATTGGAATTTGCTTTTCTAATAGAATAGAACTAACTTTCCAGGAATAATATCCATAGGAAAGAAATTGTTATGGAGCAGAGGTCCAGATGAAAAGCCAGCCAGGAAGCTGTGAAGAATGAATACTGGGGTGGTGGTTGTGGTGGCGGCAGTGGTATTGGTGGAATGTTACGGAAGAGCCTTGGAAAACAGCAGCGAGGTACCAAGAATAGTGGAGCAAGCACTTAGCACAGACAATAACCAGGAGTTTTCTTTAGGCTTTTATCTTGGGAGAGTGGGTGAAACCCATTACTATTGTAGCAAGGGGATTTACAATGTGGCTTAAATACAGACTATTTTAAAAATTTCTTACCTGTCAAGAAGGCCTGATATTATCTATGGGGAAGGGAAAAAAAGACACTATTTTCTTCCTAAGTACTGCTAGAGACTAAGGGTTTCTTTCTTATCTGAATTCTTCTATCTCCGAGACACAGAGAGAAATATTGAGACTGTAGAGATGGGCCTTGGAGTTTAATCTCTTGGCATTTATCTGGCATGACTCCTAGTTCCCTTCCTATCTCAGTACTATGACTAGACCTGAAAACACTGTGAAGGAGGTAGTGCTCCAAGGAAGTATGGTATTAAGAAAAGGTTTTTGAAACAGTGACTGGCTGAAAGATTGCCAAATGTGGTAGAAGACACAGACCTACAGATTACAAAGCTCAGAATATCCTAAACAGGACAAACTCAAGAGATCCACTTATATGCACTCCAACTTTCAGAAAGTAGCCACAGAAAAATGAAGAGGGAAATGAATAAAAGGACCATAATTCTTCATCAGAAAGATGAAGAAATGCCTCCACTAGAGACCGAAGACAGTGCAACATTTTTAAAGTGCTTCATATAGAATTGCATGTTCACAGGTTCCAGGATACAAATGATGCAGAATGGCTGTTTTATAATTGGATCATGGAAGAAGTGACAGAAGAAGCTCCTGATCACCACCTACTTGTCCTCTTTTCTTGCACTTGTGTTGTGAGTTCTGCTCTCCTGTCCTGTGGAGCATTGCTAATTATTAGAGAGGGAAACAGTACCAAAACGGTAAGTGTGAGCAACAACATGCTTCAGTTGTCTGCTTCACTTCATCCAATCCATGTTTTTAACTGAATATTTATTCTTTATTGTGTGCATTCCCTTTTCCATTATACTCCTCTCCCTTCCACTTTCTTACGAAATTTTATTTTCATTCTAATTGACTTTCTTCCAGGTCTCTAGTGTTTATTCAAAAGTCTGGTGCTCTTACAGCAATTTCATCTTTCCAACATCCTGAGGACATTTTGTTCTTTACTTTCCTCCTGCTTCAGTTACCCTTTTGTTGCTTCCTTTTTCTCCTCTTTTTTTTTTTCCAGCTCAGATTTTAGCCTGAGCCAGTAATGGAAACACTTTTTTTTCTTTGCAGCACTCTTTCTTTTCTCAGAAAAAGCAGTTCTCTGTATGAATATGAATAGGGTTTGCAAAGTAAATCTTACACTTCAAAACATTCAGGCAATTAATAGAGGAGAGCAATAAATTTGTGGTCAGGAAGGCAAGTAAACAACATTTTGAAAACCTTCACTGGTACTGAAGCAAAATGTCTCCTTTGTGACAAATGACACTCAAGGACATTAGAGAGAGGGCACATGCCTCTCAGGATATTGTTGAATCTTCTTTTAAACCATCAAAAATAATAATAGAAAATACTGCTTTGGCTATGGAAAAACATTATTTTGTTCCATGTTGCTATATATTTTTGTCAAGTTCTCAAAGCTTTCTATGATTTTAAAATGTATTAATGCTTTGGGAAAATTTGTTTTGAACATTATGCTAAAAATCCATATATTTATGACAAGTTTACTCTTAAATCAGGTTACTTTTGCACCATGACTAAAGCATGTGAGTTTCACCTGCAGTGAGCATACTCCATTTCCAATATGGTAAAATTCCATATTACACGAGATTATCTGTAGCATAATTCATGGCAACTGCCTGAAAGGAACAATAAAATAATAAAAGGTGGAGACTGGCTTTCATTTTTGTTCCACAGTTGGATTCACTGTAAAGGTATATTTGGGACAAATCATGGATTTTATTGTTTTAGGCTTAGACACAAATCAAATACATTTACCAGCTGCCCTGATACCCAGTACCATTTGATGTCTTGTCCATGAAGACCAGTGAATGGACAATGAAGGAAATCTTACATCGTTTTCATAAGAAATTTTTAGAGGAGTGGATACCGACATATGTTACATGATGTTACCAGGTTGATTTCTCGTGTTTCAGAATGTTTTATAAAATGCACTAGAGAGAGTTCTATTAATGTTATGAGCCCTCTGGTAGGAGGCCCATATTCTAAGTGGTAGGAATAAAACAGAGTAACAGAATAGTAGAATAAGAGCATTTAGCACAGAAAGATATATATTTTCAGTTGGGCATAAGATTTGTAGGACTGAAAACAATATTTTTAATTCAACCAATGACTGGGAAAACCTGGCATTAAATAAGGAAAAGGATCCTAAATGAAGATAATGAAAAGCATTGTCTATGTGGAGGTTTTAGCCCTGGGGTATCTCACCAAATTTATCGGAGAGGCTAGGAAGTCTATATAGTCAACCCAGTATAATGGGTTGAGTATCAAGTTTCCATATGGTTTATCAGGATTCGGGGATAGATTGAAGTACTTTTTAGTATGAGACTTTCAAATTTAACTCCATTTTAAGTAAAGTCAGGGATCATCCTCATGGGATAATAAAAGTGCTACTTCCAAAGTGCTTGTAGTAGGTATCTTTTTATTTTAAGAAACAGCTTTTTCTCTAGAATTTTACTGTGTCATGCATGTCTTAGTTACTCATTATGGAGACAAAAATACCCAACACCCAAATTTGAAGAAGGGAAGGCTTATTTAGCTTACAGTTTGTAGAAGTTTCAGTCCATAGTCGGTTGGCTATAAGGCAGGGTGGCACATAGCAAAGAGGCAGCAGTTCATGGCTGCAGAATACAGCAAAAGTAACAAGAGAGAGAAGAGGAGACAAGCCTCTGAGGACTGATTCAGCAATCACCCACCCTAAATCCCAGCACCCTTAATCCTAGCACTGAATCATAATCACAAATCAATCACAAACTTTAGATTCAGCTACCTCTGAAAGGTCCCACCTAAAAGTGAATGAGGCTTTGGGGGAACATCTAGACACAAAACATAACATTCCACTCCTGGCCCCTCCAAAGATCCATGTACATTCCTTTATGCAAAATGTATTTACTCCATCTCTAAGAGTTTCCAAACTCCTAACAGTTTTAGCTTTGCTGAAAAGTCCAAGTCCAAAATTTCCTCTGAGATTTAACATCAATTCTTAGCTGTGAGCCCCTGTAGAAATGAAAAGAAAGTTAAATACTTCCAGCATTCAGCAGTACAAGTTAGATATTTCCACTCCAAAATTTATAAATGGGAATACAAAGGAATGGGACCAAAGCAAATTCAAAATCCAGCAGGCAAACATTAAATCCTGTAGTTCCATGTGCAGCTTCTGAAGTACTCTATGACAAGATGTGAACTCCAAGGGCTTGGGTGACTCCACCCCTATGGCACTTCTGGTGGTTTCAATGGCTTCTCTTTTGGGCCTGCTCTGCTCCCTCCTTGCAGTTTTCCTCAGATGATCCATATTCCTGACTTCTCCAAACTTGTGTACCTTTGGCTTCACACTCACAACTTCACACACTGCCCTCTCAAGAGCACACTGCCTGGCCTCCCAGACCTTCTGAAATCTGGGTAGAAACCTTCTTGATACCACAACTCTTAC
>RJWT010023566.1:0-16753 GCA_004365215.1 Cuniculus paca | reverse complement strand
GATCCTGAGGCTGAGGGATGGAAGTATAGAGGGCAGGGTTAAATTTTAAGTTCCTGTGGAGTTTTCCTTTCAGAGTACAGCTGCCCTTTCCTTGAGGTGTATAAAGTACCAATGAAGGGCAACAATTACTTAGTCAAATTCGAGTAAACAGATTTCATGTGTGAAGGATGATCATCTGCCCTGTGTGTTAATTATTGTGCCAGTCAGATGTACTTTTTGATCTAGGTGAAAGTAAAAATGTATATGTGTCAATTACTAAATAAGACTGTGGTTAGTTATTTGGGACCGTACTCTGCTTGGCTTACTCATCACTGTGAGGCTGCTATTTCTTGGTCTACCTTTGGGCGCTTTTCCATCCCTCACAAGAAGGAAGCTTCCTGTGTACTCATTACATTCTATGGCACGGAAGAAGCACCTTCCAGGAGAAACAGTTTTTAAAAAGAACTAATTCGACAGGGGCACAAGTACTGTTCCTAGAAAGAGGCTGTTGGGTATTTCGAGGTCTGGAGGAACAAGTCCTCACTTTTTCTTCAGCCACCTTATCTTGTGCTCCAATGGCACACTTTCCGTGTAGTAGAAACGCTGTTTGCTCAGAGAAGATTGTATGTTGACACTTGCCAAACAGGTGTCTGCTGGTAAAGGTGATTTATACTGGGAGAGAGAAAACCAGTCTAGTGATGCCCTAGCACCTCTCATTACAGAGGACTGACGGGCTTGGTATAGCACAACCTTTGGAGTGAGTATGTGCTTCCTGAATGCTGGAGCATTCTCCTCTTGCCACACAGACCCTTGAGAAAAAAATGAACACTGAGCTACCAAATCATCTATAAAATTATTTTATTAGCTGCAAAGCAGTAATGTGTTTATAGCCTTAGTTACATGATGTATACTCTTTTGATTCTCAGCTTGACTGTACAGTTAAGATTAATATTATTCTTGTTTGATTCTTTTTCATATTAGCAGGAGTAAATCTTCCAGCAGAGCAGCTTATGTTCATCGCTTATTTGGAGCAGGCACCAAGGAAGACAAGCGGTCTGTTAGGAAGGCTGAGTTTTGGGGGACTCTGTCTAGAGGCTGGAGGGACACCCGCAGTTTGACAGCTACGAAAGGGTTCTGGAGCTGTCCTGATTTCAATTATGACCTTCTTGTTAATATATACACCTTTAACAGGCAGTTTCGTTTACTTATTTCTAAATGGGAGCATAGTATCACTGAACTTTAACACTCTTTGAAAGGAAGTATGTAAGTTTTTTGTGAAAATTCAGAACTCAGTAATATTTACCAAGTGAAGAGTCAGAGAGGCCTCCATTCCTCTCACATTGTTGCCAGGTTTTCATTCCTGTCTTTGTTGTTAGGGAAGAAGCTATTGTTGAAAAAATTTTTAAAAATTACATCTTCTGTTCCGAACAATATCTGCCATTTATGTGTGCGACCAAGAGGGTGAAACAAGATGAGAGAAACGGGACACATAGCAAGTGCTCTGCTGGCCTCCTCACCAGGCAGTCGGCCTGGAGCAGAGTCTTCTCATCCTCATCATCACCAGCTGTCAATAACTAAGATAGAAAAGAGGAGGGTAATTTAGAAGTCACCAAAATAGCAGACTGTGTTAAAGCTTCTATCCTCAGGGCAACTCAGGCCTGCCATTCCTGGGAACATTAAGGACCACAGGATTCATAAATTCTACTCAAAAAGGTGCTTCCAGGCTTTTCCATACCAGGTCACATGTAGAAAATGCTATAATTGTATAGTTAAGTTGAGGAGATTACCCAGGGCCAGTGGCCCATCCAGCCATGGTACTGTAGGGGTGAGCGTGTTTACAGGGATCGCATATCTCAGAAGGCCTGCAGTTCCCTGCTCCTGTTGGGGCATATTTGATAGGCAGCTATATAAGGTGGGGGTGAAAAAAAAACAGGAGAAAGGAAAGATACTGTCAGCTGTGGGGTGTTCTGGATCTGTCAGTGCGAAGGGTGCTTTTCATGCTGTGACTCCAGGGGCTAAGTCTTTTAGGCTGTGGATTCAAGCTGGGCCTCAAGACATGCTGTGAACTGTAGCCACTGTGGAAATGATAGCAGTAAGCATGTCAGCCTGACATGAATGTGAGACTTGAATAGACAGGAGCAACTCAAGAGTGAAAGGAACAGTTAACCATCCTTTCACATGAGGACTCGTTTTATATGTGGAAGGGACCAGTAGTCTAGCTTTAGACTTTTTGCTATATCTGAACAGAACAGACCACAGAGCATTATGTATGCAAGAAGACTGAACTTTCTGCATTTCTGTGCAGAGGTTCAAACCACAGACGTAGACATCAGCTCTGGGGACTGGGGAGCTGGCCATGGAGACCCAGGGCTGCATGATGGGCTCTGTTAAGGGCTTGGCTGAAGTGTTAAATACATTCTCTTTGCTGGTTAAATACATACCTCTGCTTGGCTGAAGTGTTAAATACATTCTCTTTGCTGTAAAAATTGTGTGAAATTCTTATCTGCAAGATTTTTAATGTGTCTTTTGGCTACCTGAGCAAGTGTTTTTTGCATGATTGATGTGTTAAGTAAAACTTGTATAGATTTTGGGAGGGTCAGTTTGAATGATGGCATTTCTGCAATGCTGTTGTTGATTAGATTCTTTGTATGAGAAAGAGCTGCACTATTTTTGTCAGTTTACAAATAAAGCTGTTAACTACACAGTCTCCCACGCAAACTCTTTTTTAATAGTCAGATTTAATTTTTCCCCATCTCTTAATCTATAATTTAAAAAAATTTTTTCCAGAATTCCTAGGTTCTTCTTATTTGAATATCATGTTTTGGTTTGATATTTTTATTTCTGTTCACTCTGACTTGGGTTTACTTAGCATTTCTAATAGAAGCACTTAGCTACAGGTTCTGTGCGTTCTCCCCTAGTCCATCATTTTTATTAATTTTCAGCACTGTGGACTGGTTGGTTGGCATGATTGCTTTAGTCACTACCAGGATAAAGTCACTGAACTCTTCATCTCAGAGTCTTGAAAGATTGTTACTGAGGTGGCAGTGACCATGATACTAAAGAAAATAATCATTTTCTGACACAGAAATTTAGAGAAGAATTCAGAAATCTGTTAAGGGAATTAGAACAATTTAAATGGTTTTGTTGCTTAATATTTTTAGTAGGCTTGAAAGTCAATAAAAATTTTAATAGATGAAACTACAAATTGTACTGTTTCTCACACAGATATCAAATTCAGAAGACAGATGATCTGTACTTTATATATAGCATATATTTTGATTTCTAAGAAAAACAGTTAACCTCATATTTTACCATATTCTCCTTAAATCAGAATAAAGCCATATGTTGATTTGTTCATTCCATAAAGATGATTATCCTATCCTGGAGCAAAATGTTGAGAATGTGAAGTGGCAGTTACAATACTTCATAATCAAAAAAATCTATGAAAGTACATTTGTGTGCTAAGTATATATAGTTCTTTCATCTCTACAAGCCACTTTTAACATTGATTTAGCATGCTGTCACAGTGATCCTGTGGTCACCGCTGTATCAGTGACCCCCACTTTAGAGGTAAACATTTTGAGGCTTGTGCATACAGAATTATACCTGGTCATACAAGTTTTCAGTAGAGTTGGCCATGCCAACCATGTCTTTTATGTATCAATTGAAAGGTGGCATTTTATACCACATCTGCTTAAAACATGCAAAAATAGAAAACTAGTATCATCAAAAGGTAATCTTAAGGCAACACCCATTTGAGGTGGTGAACTCTTTGAAAAACCAGTTGTTTCTCTGCTGAGAAAGGAACTGAAGTTTAACGCCTTGGTTGTGTGTCCCTAGCCCACCATTATTTCAAAAAATTAACTGCTCCACTGCTTGTTTCTGATAAGGCAAAGCATCTATATGTGCTTCAAGTTTAAAACATTCCATTTATGCTCCCAATTTATTTAGGTATATACCTGTCTGTTCTGAGAATGTGACAGTATATTGCAGGCCACTCTGGAAGCCACCTGCTGCTTTAAGAGTTGTGTGGAAGGTGCTGCTCCTGGGTGACTAAAGATTTCAGAATGAGAGAGGTTCATGCTGGGACAGTTCACATGGCCATATGATCCAGGGTGGAGCTGGTGCTGATGAGGCTGAGGTCATAGGCTGCCCTCCTATCAACAGAGAGAAGGACTTCACTCTACATACAGTTCACTCTTACATCCCTGACTTGGGCAGTGCCTGCCTCCGCAAATGGGTGACTTCTGGCAAGGAAGTAGACAGAAATCCACCCTGTCACTTTTTTCTTGCCATCCTTAGTATGTGATCTTAGCTGTTGCTTTTGAAAAATCCTTCAGCCTTGACCCTGAGACTTGTGGAGTTGTCCTCCTGTTATGGTGTAAGGCTGCCTCTCCTCCCTCTTGTCCTTGTACTATGAATGCCATCCTCTCCTTCCTTTTATATCTCTTACTTTCTCCATCTGTTTGTCTCTCTTTTCAGCATATAAACATGCTTAGGTTCTTAAAACCTAAGAAAGATAGCACAGACTTTCAGCTCTGTCTTCAACTTCCTCCTCACCATTCTCTCCATTTGCAACTGTATCTTGAAAGGAACTTTAAGCTCCTTTTTCATCTCCTTTCCTTCCTTTCACTCTTCACCCTGTCCCTCTAATGAGTATCATCAAGGCTCTCTTGCCACAGTTAGTAGGCCACCTTCTCCATTCTGTGCCTCATCCTTGATAGCCATGGCAGTATTAACCATGGATTCCTTGATGATTTGTAAGTTGATGTCTCCTACTCAGATTTGCTTTCACAGCCCGAGGTACAGGTGTCTACTCAGCATCCCTTCTAACCTGTCACCTGAACACTTCACTGTGCCACGTTCAAATCCAGCCTTTTATCCTGATCCCACCACCTATCTAGTCCATTTTTGGTGTTAGTTTTGAGGTTGGCTTTCTCCTTTCTTTGTAGCCTTTGAATTGATCTGGATGAAAGCATATTCTTTAAAAGGAGTGACAAGCTCTTATTTTGTAAGAAAAACTTACACATTTATCCTTTTAAAGCAATATGATCAGTTCTGATATGTGCTGCTTGCTAGAGTTTGGATGATGAATGTCTCCTAGAGATATTAAAATCAGCATTACCTTAAGGTAATGCTGTTGGGAGGTGAGGTAACCTTTAAGAGGTAGGAACCAGTGGGAGATATTTAGGTGATAGAAGGTGTGCCTTTGAAGGGCATTGTGGACCCAACCTTTCCCCCCTTTTTTACTTGCTTTAAATGAGCAGTTTGCTCTGTGAGGTGCACCCTGCCATTGCCATTCCAGTATGGCCACCAGAAATTCAAAGCAGTGGGTCCTCCTGATCTTGGATTGGAACCTCCAAAAATAAGAGCAAAATAAACTTCAGTTATCTCAGGTATTTTGTTTTAGTGATGAAAAGCTAAGTAATGTACTGTTATTTTAATTAAACAAGTCAATGATTTCTGTAGTGAGAACATGAGATGAATTAAGTTAGTGTAACTTTCAGTCTAAAATGGTTTGGAAGGAATCATACAAATATCCGGGTGCTGATCTGCCTCTACCCTTAATTTCCATTAATCTTTGAGAGCCTCTTACAATCATTTTTCCCACATTGATTCACTTAAGATTACAAAGCAAAATTTAATTGGGGTCTAGCTGAACAACATTCGTTTATGTGGAAGGTGTTATAAGTTAGTTTTTTCATACCTGAGAGGGACACTTGAGCATTTAAAAAGTATTCCCATGAATTTATTTTCTTTTAAGTTTCTGTGTTAAGTTATGTATTTCAACTGAGACAACAGTTCTTATCCTGGGACCTATGAATTACAGCCTTTTTTTTTCCCCATTGATTTTTTCTTAGCACTTTGAAATTTGTTCCTTAGAAAATATCTTCTTTTATGCCAAAGATGTTACTAAGCGGTTTTGCTATAGGTGTTAGGTGGAGCACAATTAACATTATGCGTGGTCTAGAAGTCAGCATTGGGAATGTGACCTTCATGTTATGATCTAGTTTAGTTTTCCTTTAATAAGCACTAAGGCAGGCCTGCCCTACTATATATGATTACAGATATCTGTCTCTTATATTGGAAAATTGCTAAGAAAGCAAAGTGCTTTGGACATTCTGTCCTTTAACTTTTACTTTTCAGACACAAAGCCTTTGTGGTGTTTTTGTTTGGTTTGTTTTTTGGTGGTAATGGGGATTGAATCCAAGGCCTTCACACAGGGTTACATCCTCAGCTCTTTTTGGTTTTTTGATACAGGGTCTTGCTCAATTGCCCAGTCTAGGCTTGACCTTGCTATCCTCCTGCCTCTTCACCCTCTCAGAGCTGGGATCACAGGCATGCACCACCACACCTGGCTCCCTGTGCTGGTTTTACAGAAGAGTTCTTGCCAGTGAATCAGTAGTTCCATTGCCTACCTGCAGGAGTGAGAGGTCAGAGTTTTGACCGTTCAGCAAGATTGTTTTCTGAACCGGTAGGAGAAGCTACACCCGGTCGGAGAGACCATGTGATGCTTTATTTCTGGGAAATGATCAGATTGGGTTTGTGGCTGAACGTAGAGGGAAAGATTTAAAGCAGCTTCTCTAACATGACTTAATACACTCAAGGTTACTGATATTTCTTCTAGTATTCTTAAGCAGGGTTTTGCTAGGACAGGTCTCTTCAGGCTGCACCTGCATGACCCAAATAGGTGTTCTTCATCATAACCAGTTGGTGTTTTTCACCTTTTATGTGCATGTGGAAAGCATCAAAGAAGTATCTCTCGTGATCTCTTTTTGGAGAGTACTGTGTCCACAGACGCCTTTAAGCTGTAGAACTGTGATGGCAGGAAAACACTGATTCTGTGAAAGAGGTAACACCTAGATACGGGGCAGCTAATCTGGCATTGCATGAAAGCGTTCTATGTATCCTGCAGCTGTCTGTGTTCTTGCTCAATTTTCTCAAGACTGCTGGATAAGTTTATTTGTTAGCTTTCTGTCTTTCTAATGAAGTCTTTTATTTATTTTAAGTCTTGCCATCATTACTATAGATGCTGAAAAACTAGGGGTGCTTTTGCCCAGGTCCTATCCTGGAAGCATAGCATCTACTGACAAGTCAGGAGTGGTACTACCCTGGCAGCCTTTTTGCAGCCAGAAGCCTGTAGATTCCAGGAAAAACTACTGAACACTTCAGAAGGTTATTTTGGTTCTGATAGCCCCTATTGAAATTCAGACTGAATCTTCTCCTTCATGACACAGACATGGTGCGATGCTAGCCACAGAAGGCCCTAGGGTATGTGGGCGTAGGGAGTGATGCAAGTGACTGTAACCAGAAGCTTGGGGGATTTTCGCACTCCTTCACACATGTTGTCCTAGCCTACCCGAGAGATCTGTGACTCCCCACTTGGTACCACCAGCCCCTCCTTTATCATTGAAACAAAAACTACAAGTCAAAGACCAGGCCCCAAATTCAACTTCTATATTAAAACAAAGTAACAGGCTTCTATGGAAATTACTTTTTTTTTTCTTTTTTTCTTTAAAGTATACTTTCTCTTTCCTGCACAATTTTAATTTATTTTATCTGAGAAGCAGCCCGTTCATTATTACAGATTTTAAAGAATTCTATGTGAAGGAGACAAGTTTTCAACTATGACATTGTATGCTAAAAAAAATTACTTTTGTTCAAAACTTTTTTGGTATGTGTGTATATTTCTGAAAAGTTTTCATCTGAATTTCAGAGGAATCTAAAGCCAAACAAATAATTGATTCACAGTAAATTTCTGTAGTTGCAGCAGCTCCAGCTAAATATTTAAGCCTCTTTTGAGTATCAGCAGTATACAGGGAGTCTCTTAGTTTTACACCGCTGTCTTTAGAGAGATTGGAGGAAGGTGAGATGGGTAAGATCCCTGGAAATGGAAGGGTGAATGGATGGATGCCCATAACTCCCCAGGTTCCGCGAGATTACCACTATTTATTGCTCTGGCGAGAATAATCCAGATCCACCTAGGAAAGCTTCTGGGATAAGAAGGACTTCATATATAGTGGGCTGTATAATGACTTTCATAAGCCTATGCCTTTTTCTCTTTATAAGTCACTTCTTACATTTAAAAAATTGTATGGTTTGGCATAAAGTCACATCTATTAATATCACATATTAAAACACTGTATTTACCCTAAAGTCCCAGTTTTCTTCTTTTAATTTGAAAAAGAATTAAAAAATTTTCATTGACCCTTAAAAATATTGTGAACTTTGACTTAGCATTGTGCCAGCTGTGCTGAAGAATAGGTTGGCCCTGATGTGTGCAAACTATCCTCTGATTTTTATTCTAAAATGTGTGGGGAATATGTGAAATGTATATATGAATATGTACCTTTTACTTGTATTATTTTCAAATAAAGTTGAGAGATGTCACTAAGCTAATGGGAATTTAAATTTTAAGAGATAATTTTGTAGTAAGTAATGTGTAATTTTTATCTTCAATTTAGGTGTATTAATTTATGCCAATATATTTTCAAAATTTTAATATTTAACTTTTTAAAGTTAAAATTTTATTAACTTCAGTAATGACTAATTGATAAAGTTTGAGTTTTGCTCTTCTGAGTAATTTCCAATGGTGAATATTTTAAGCATTCTTTGTAGTTTACTTTATGAGTGTGTATTTTTTTACACAAAATTATTTTCTAAAATTAGCTTCATGTAGCTTTATTAGCAGAACTTATGTATGTCTCATCTGGGATTCAGACATGATTTCTATGAATTCTTTGAGTAAAAGTCTCTTTTAACAGGTAGACCATAATTTGTGACTAGGAAATTTCAGAGTGGCCAGGAAAAGCATGCTAAGAATAGACTGTTTATTTACTTTGCTCCACCCAGTCAAAACACAGCCTCCCTACAAACATTGGGAAGGCCAGTAGTGATGAAGAAAGAGGTTCCCGGTTCTCTACCTCCACCCACCCCCATATCCCAAACCTCTATACCCCTGCCCCCAGCTGCAGAGTTGGAGAAGAGATCATTCTTATTGTTTGTGATCCTGTTGCCTTTCTTTAGCAGCTTAGATAAATTATTGTTGTAAGCTTTTATCTGAACAGGAGTTTGACCACACTATTTTAGTTTTCAGTTCTTTTTACTTAGGTCTTTAAGTAAGGCTCGATACTGTGGATTTTACCAATAATTATACTCCTCAATACTTGTCAGTTTATAATTTTCAGTTTTCCTGTATTTTTCATGATAATCTAAAAAGATGGCTACTAATTAGTTTGTGTTTTAAAAAAAAGAGTCTGCATTATGAGTTTAGTTATTGGATAGGTCTGTCACCTAAGAAAGATGTAACTTTCACAGGAATGAATATTAACAGGACAGGCCTATCCTTCCTGAGACTCCGAGAGAGGAGGTGCACAGTTAAGGCAAAGTCATGACCACCAGAAAGGCAACCCAGTGATACCATTATGAGTTATCTGCAAAATTAATTGAGATTGTGCCTGTAAAGCACAGCTTTCAGTGCTTTGGGCGGGGGGGATGTTAATTTACAGAATAGCAAAAGCTCAAATTTATTTCAGGAGTCATAATCTGAGGTAGAATTTGATTGAGATATTTGCCTTTGTAATCACTACATTAAAGAGATGAGTATTAATTTACTTTATTGTATGTCAGTTCATTTTACTTCAGTACAAATTTAATGAATCTTTACTACATTTTTATTCTGATTTGTATTTGTTTCAGTATTTTATTCCAAATTATATTTAAGCAAGTATAAGTAAATATTTAATATTTCAGGCTGATTTGGCACTATCAGATTGTCATTCCTGTTGTGTGTTTGATTCCCTTCCCTTTTTGGTATTCTCGCCCTTTTTAAATTATGGAAAATAAATGATACAAATGGAGAGAATGGTGTAGTGAACCTATGTATACCCATCACTCGGCTTCAGCAATTTTCAGCTGATGGCCAATCTTGTTTCCTTGGTACTCCTGCCCACTTACCCTCATCCTGTGTTATTTTAAAGCAAATTCCAAGCAGTATGTTATCCATAAATATATTTATACATGTGACAATATCATTTTATCTAAAATTAACAACAGTTCCTAAATATCATCAAATATCCAGTCACTATTAAGATAGTTTTGAATTATCTTTAAAAGTCATAGCTTTAAAAAATTAAAGTCTGTTTAATTCAGGATCCAAAGAGGTCCCATACATTTCAACTGGTTGATGTGTCTCTTACGCGCTCTTTGAGCTACTTGGGCTGTGGGGAGGAGGATGTAAGATCCCTGGGTTGGTTGAAAGCTGTTATTAGCCACACTCAGGACAGGTGGAGATTTGGGCAGGGAAACATTATTGCTGTGGGAGTTGGATGGGAAACTTCCAGGCAGAGGGAACAGAGAGAGCAAAGACCCTTCCCTGGTGCAGACAAGCATGGGTTGTGACTTGTTTTGGGGGAGGAAACCTTAGGGGAGAATGTTGAGGCTATGTCCCATGTGGTGGTTTATTATATGTGTTTGACGCTGGCTTTAAAAATAGTTTATTTATGTAAAGGTGATAATTAATAAAAGTGGTGGCTGCACAAACTATAGGAATGATACTGTAGTATATCAACTTACATTTATTTTCTGAAAATATCTGATTTGGAAAATTATGATAATGTGTGTGAAACATTGTAGCATCTTAAGGTTACTAGATATTTGAACAAAGTATGTGTCAACTAATTTTCTGTTTTTCATTTTATTATCAAAGTAGTGTTAGTATATGATGACATCCCAGGGGAAGACCATAGTGTTTACCAGGTCCCAGGGGTAATATGTGAAGGCTTATACTCTCTGCTTGCTGCACTTGGAGTAAAAGTAGAAATATTTTTCTAATTCCAGAGATCAGTATTTCAGCATTTTTTTCTAATACATTTAAAATATTTGAAGAATTGTTAAAATTAGTTGATGTTCTTGGGAAGAGTTCTTTGTGTGATAGCTTAAAATATATACCTCAATATATAGAGTTTTGCTGTTTCTTCATAGCTCAGGCCTGGTGTTGAATTCTGGCTCTGTCACTTAACTGTTTGTTAGGAAAGTCACATAAGTTCTTGCAGCTTTCCTATATATGAAAAGAGGATGAGTTATAGTGTTCCTTCAGAGTGCTGAGTAGACAAGAACAAGTACGGAGGTTTTGCAGTAGTGTAGAATTTGGCATACCAAAGCACTCAGTGGCTTTAGATATCATTATTTGTATTCTTACTGTTAATGTTTTCATGTTTATTAAATATTCTTGAGCATCATTGATTTAAAGTGCTCTGAGCAGACCATGACTAATGAAGAAAAATTAGGAAATATTATGTGTCCTGGGCTTGAAATCTGTACACTACAACTCTGATGTTCTTCTTTTATGCTCTTTAACTTTCTTTATATTCTTCAACAAATTTAATATTGCTATGGAGTCTCCATTCCTCCTTAGCAAAGCCAAGACTGTGTCAAAAGTAATTTGGTCTTTTCTGGTTATATAGCCTATACTGGGTTAAATGTTATTTCTTGTAGATAATTAGGAAACTCAAAGTTTAGGATAGTTTGTTTCCTCTTTAATGAATCTTTTCTCATTATTTCTTTCCATCTGTAAGAAACAGTAGAATTGATCTGACTCATTACTATTATTGTTATTGGCCATGGCCCATTATGATTTCTACCCATTCATTAGCATTGCACCCTCAGATTCTGCCTTCCCTCCTGTTACCAAGATGAATTAGCCTGGTTCCTACCTAAAGTCAATTTCTTCTTTCAGCCTGACATCTCATCCCCACTAGCCTAATTGGCTAATCTATACGGCACTTCTCGATACCTCCCTGGTAGCTTCAATTTTCACACTGTACTAGATTGTTGCCATCAGCATTCTGATATTTCTTCTGTGTTCCTGATGCCATTTCTCCCACTGGCTCTTGTCTAAATTCTTAGCCTTACTTTGCAGCAAAAATAACATGAGTTATATAGGTTCACTATTTTCAATTCCTTGCTTTTGCTTTTTTAAAATCTACTCTATTTAAGTTCTCACCATCATTTACCAGGGCTGGTCTTGTCAAGATTGCCAGTATTCTCTAGATTCTGAAATTCATCATTCAGTTCACCTTTAAGTAGCATCAACATCAGCATAAGCATGATATGGCTGATCATTCCCCATCTTGGTACACTTACTTGGTTTGCAGGGATTCTTCTCCCAGTTTCCCTTCTGTCTCATTCATCAATTTTTTTTCATTCCCTTTTGCTGATTCCTGTTTTATTCCTTGACCTCATAATGTTGCAGTACTTCCGTCTGGCTGCCTCGCTGTCTCTCTGTGTCTGTGTCTGTGTCTGTGTCTGTGTCTGTGTCTTTGTCTGTCTCTGTCTCTGTCTCTGTCTCTGTCTCTCTCTTTCTGTTTTTAATGGTCTCATCCTGTCTCAAGGCTTTAAGGGCCATCCATATGCCCACCACTTCTAAATTTGTACCTCTGACCCCAACTATCTTCTGTGGTTCGTGAATGTATATCCAACTGCCTACTAGATCTGTCCAGTTTTCATGTCTGAAACATACTTTTCCTTTTCCACACCCAGCCCACTCCATCTGTAGCCTTCCCTGTCTTAATTTGATGGCATCCTTCTAATTGTTCAGGCCTTGGAGTCATCCTTGACTCTTCCCCTCAAACACCACATTCAGTTTATCAACAAGTCCTTTTGGCTTTTTCTTCACAGTATATCTAGAATCTGACTGTGATAGTACTGTCCTTAACATTGGGTACAGATGCAAAGGGAATTCAGAACCTCCATCCCCAATTAGCTAATAACCTATAAACTTCACTTTTGTTATAGATAGATGCAGGGCTCCCAGAGTTCTTGCAGTTGCAACTTGGACAGAAGGAAACCTGAGCTCTCTCCAGGGACTGTTAGGTTTTCCTTTTGAACAAGTTTCATGAAAAATGCACATTATCACTTGTTTATTGCTTTGCTTTTATAAATAGTGCATGGATGCCTTGCTTCACAGGCAACCTGCCCCGTGGTTAAGTATAACAACTAAATTATTTTGTTTTTAAATATTTGGTCTTGCTTTGAATTTATGGAAATATTTTGCTTGTCAGTTTTTAAAAATAGCCATATGCCATTTAAAATTGTATCAAGACTGTGATTGATCTTCAACCTTAGAAGCAAAAAAGCAGACATGGAAAGATTTATAATGATGAATTTTGGTATTGATGTGTTTGGACATCTGCATCCTCATCAAAACAAAAAATGTATTCAGTTGAGTAAAATCGAAGGTCCATCTGGTATCATTTTGAAAATATTCCTTGTTAGTGGTTTAACATTTGTACAGTGGCTTTATTCTCAAGTACTTTATTTCATAGATTTGTGTTTGTTTCTCCTCACAAAGCACTATATAGGTTGTATCCATTTGAAGGGGACTGAAACCTATTCTGTTGTACAAGGTGATGAGCTACATTGCTCAAAGAGCCAAAAATAGATTTGTAGGCTTCTGACTGTGAGGCCAGGTGCTCTCTCCACTGAGTTATTCTGCTTTCTTTGAGTTATTCTGCCATCTTCATTTTTAAAAATATTAACACAGGGGCTCAGAATATAACTAGTATGTGTGAGGCCTTAGGTTTTCCTCCAGTATGATGGAGGAAAATAAATAACAATAAATAAATGTAATAAATATAGTATATAATTACTGTTGACTTCAAGATGAATCCTACTTAAATCTGTAACTAGTTCGCTTCCTAATCAAACCAGAACAAACCAAACCAACCAAAAAAATAAGCTTATTGAGACAGTGGTGTCCCTAGTAGCTAACGGTATTTTCATTGTCTCCCATATCTATCCCATCATTTCTGGTTTTTTGCTTTGGTTTTGGTTTTTTGAGACAGGTTCTCACTATGTAGTCCAGGCTGGCCTTGAACTCACGGGGATCTTTCTGCCTTGGCCTCCTAGGTGCTGGAGTTACAGGTATGCACTGCTATACATTATCCCATTGTTTCTGGTGCTGCTACCAGGCTCCTACAACCATCAGATGCTTAGATCATTACAAGAATTAACCTTTTTTTTCTTTCTCTCTCTTTTCCCCACATCTTATCTTTTCTTTTCTTAAAAAATTTTTTATTTTCTTTTACAGTTTCAATGTTAGTACTCCTATTGGCACTACTTTACACAATTCTTCACTCAGCAGTTCTGTGCTACCTTTTACACTGAGGCTGAAGCCTGGAGCTTCATTCTGGTCTCCAGAATATGGACTGTTGTCTGTCCTTGGTAATCCTCCAGGATCCTCTTCTGTTTCTTACCACCCCCTGTCCTGGTGAGACTGAGCCATGAAACCAGCGGCTCCATTAGTTCCCTTTTAGTCTTGTACAGTGTTTGGTGCTCTATTCCAGAAATGCCTTTCTCCTCCTGTTAATTTGCAAGTCCCGCCCATCTCTGGAGGCGCTTCTCATTAGCTAGAGTTTTGGTGGTAGGGGTGCCTTGTCTCCTTTTCTGGAAAGATAACTTCTGTGAATTTACAAATGCTTTCACTTAGAAGTAGGATCACTGCCTTGTGTGGGATATAGTGTAAAGTTTTTCATAATCAACCTATCAGATTATTGCTAGAGTTCTGTTATAAGCAAGTAAATGAGTATTTTAATGCTTGATGTATTTACTCCAAATAATATTGGCTGTAAAGCAAACCAATGTTTAAATGTAGTCAAAGATTTTATGAAGTAGAAAGTGACCTTCTTTTGAGAAAGAAGAATGAAATCTATTATTGAATAGAAGTATGTAAATATATTCGTGAATATATACATAAAGCACTTTTCCTGTAGTCATGTTTTGTATGATACTGTGTTGCTTTAAAAAAAGAAAACCTAAAATCATTTAGAACAGAGTACTTGAGGTGCTGGATTTAGATGCTCATGATTTTGTGGAAGAAATATCTGCCTATACGTTTTGTTCCCATTATGGAAAAGTAAAGGGAGATTCTTACTTCCAGTTATTAAAATATAACCTTAATGTAATATCTACCATGGTGTTTTTGTTTTTAAATTATTTTCTTCAACACTCATATATGATTTGCCAGGTTTCACCGATACCAGGAACTTTTAGCAACCGAAGTATATGTTGTCATAATGTTTTCAATTGTGCAGTGCAGTTCAATTGTATTTAGCCAGTGCTGAACTTTTTCTTTGTCCTTGTTTAAGGTAGAACTTTTGGAATATGCTATTGCTTATCAGAAATTGTTTTAGTGTAAGGTGGGGAAAGAGAACAGAGTCAGAGAGAAAATTAAGGTATTCAAACATAGACCTTAACATATTGAATAAAATTTTCAGGAGATTAAAGTAAATTTTATATTTGGAGAAATAACAGATAATAATGAGCAGATGAAGGAGTCAGGGAACAATATATTCAATTTATTTTCTTAGACATTAATATTATCTAGAAGAAAGATGAGTTTTTAAAAAGTGCATTTCTTAAATTCATTCATCTTTAAAATTAGTAATTTGAATTGGATTCTCAGCTTATGAATGAAATATTAGTAATAGGAAATATTAATATTTCTAATAGTGAAATATTACTAATACTTTAAATTGAATTTAAAATTCAAAGTTTTTTCTCATGCCTATCCAATTTAACTAGATTAAAAATGTATGGATATCTCTATTTTTTTGTATGGATTTGGTGAAACTTGGTTCTCATGAAGTTACACTGTAGTAAAAACAAATGCTTAGAGTCTGTTAAAAAGATTGAGGGACCATGTGCGTTTTAAGGATTTAAAGGTAATTTCAGAAAATATCAGTTTACATTTTAAAACAATGCCTTCAGGTTAGAGGAATGAAGATTTGATTTGCTTATAAAGGTGTCTTAGTGGATTTTAGAGCAAATCAGTTAAGAGATCTTTTACAAAGAGATAAAGAGCAATGACTATAAACCAAACAATGAATAACATTATGCATTCTTTTTTTTCTGTGACGTTAATGTTTTTTGATTTAAGGCCTAGAATTTGCTTCAGCCTTCACTGAAATTTTCACATTGATTCTTACCTTGTCTTTTTTATTTTTAAAATGAGAGATTCTAGTATTATTGTCCACACAGTCAATGTATACTGATATTTTGCTAAAACTTCATTTAAGCCAGCATATCTTTGTTGTTAGAATCTTTAAAATGTTCAGTATGTATTTCCTGTTGGAGTTATTCATGTTCCATAATTCATGGGTTTTCTTGACACTAAAAACAGTTACTTCCCTGCAGTTAAGATCTATTCTCTTGAATATGTAGGATTCTTTGCTGCTCTTTTATTTTTCCTTTTAATTTCATGACTTTGTCTTTTTATTCAAACAGTATTTCATCAATGTCATTAGGAAATCACTTGTTGATTTATGGTTTGTGGGGTTTTCCCTTATAAATTCATCATTTGAGCAACTGGAAATTCTGATTATTTCTAAAAAGGTTATTTTGGCATTATTTATATCAGGCAAGGTTTGATATAGGGAGAAGGACGATAGCCTTCCTGTGTGTATCCATTTACTACTTAACAGCTTTGTGAAAGGGAGAGAGGAGAGGTAGGAGGAAAGGTTAGAGAGAGAAGGAGGGATACCTCATTCAGTTCACATTTCAAAAGCTGGTAACACTGTAATAAACACCGTGAAGATAGCCCAGGCACAACTTGCTCACAACTCAGGAATTGATTCATGAACATCTAAATAAGTCTGCATATTCTTAATTAATTAAATCAAAGCATACTTAGTAAAGACCTGTAATCTCGAAAAGCATTCTTCATTTTAATCTGACTGAAAGTATTTTCACTTTTTTGCAGATGACAGTCTAAACT
>RJWT010023565.1:0-16864 GCA_004365215.1 Cuniculus paca | reverse complement strand
TAAAAAATAGAAAGTGGGCTGTGGCTGTAGCTCCATGAGAATAGCACAATCAGTAGTACTACACACACACACGTACCTTTTACCCACTTTCCCTCAGTGATCACATCTTGCAAAACTACAGTACACAATCACGATGTTGAAATTCATAAAACCAGGTTTCCCCAGATTTCTTGTACTTCTTTGGGTGTGTGTGAAATGTAGAGACAGAGTGAATATTTATGTATATTTAGTTCAGTGCCGTCTTATTACATGAGTAGGTTTTTGTGTTCATCTTCACAGTCAAAATTCAGAATATGACAAAAATCCTCTTACTTCCCTTTATAACCACACTGTCTTTTCTCCCTGCCATCCTTCCACCATTCACTATAATCCCTAATGTCAACTTCTAATCTGTTCTTTATTTGTATGCTTCTTTTTATTTTAAGAATGTTACACTATGTAACATTTTGAGAGTAGCTTTTTGTTGCTTTTATTTTGACTGAGCCTTACTCTAGAAATTTATCTATGTTGTTGCATATATCAATAATTTTTTTGTAGTTGAGTAGTACACTGTTCTGTAGTGTAAATGAACCACATTTTATCCATTCACCCAGTGAAGGACATCTGGTGCCTATTCTGAATGAAGTTGCTTTGAACATTCTTGGTGCAGGTGTTTGAACATAAATTTCCATTTCTATGGGTAAGTGGCCCAAAGGGTAATTTCTAGGATCCTGGACTTAGTTTGAAGGTGGAGTCAGCAGGATTTCTTGACAGATGGACTGTGACATCAGAGAATAAAAAGAATCATTTCTAGGTTTTTGGCATGGGCAACTGGAAGGTGGGGGGAAGTTGCCAACAGTTGAGAAGGGAAGGAGCAGGTTTAAGGGAGATCAGGAATTTTGCTTATGACATGCCAAGTTAAAATTTATACTAGACGCAGGTGAATTGTCAAGTAGGCAGTTGGCTAAAGATTACGGAGTTCAAAGTCTGGGACTACACAACTGGTATAGATCTGATTAAAGCCCTTGACTAGAGAGATAATAGAGCCTGCTCAGAAGAGGGAAGAGACTGGCTTCTTCAATTTTTAGAACATAGATTAGGAAGAACTGGCAAAAGAAACTAAATTCAGCCAAAAAGGAAAGAGGAAAACAACAAAAAAAAATTGTGCCCAGGAAAGTATTAGAAGAAACAATTTTAGGAGGGAGGGGAGTGATCCAACTAACTATCTGTTTCTGTGGAAACCATAATTTCTGCACATAGGCATACTTTCTGTGGTAGCCTGAGATTTTGACTGGGTGCTATTCTACAGGTATGTAGGATGGTATCCCCTTTACTAGTTTTTTCTTAATAAGGAAAAAGTTACTGGAGTTTTTGTGTATTCAGAAAGCAAATGGTCTCCAGAGAGGAACTGAAATCTGCCTACACTTAAACACTGTGCTTTTGATTGGAGGGGGTGGCTTTTAATCTCCCTCCCCAGGTGGATTGAATATCAGAAACTAACTTTTCTTAATTTGTTACTGATGACTACTCTTCCACTACAACTGCAGAGTTGAGTAACTGCAATATAGTTCATGTGGCCTGCAAGCCTGAAGAATTTGTTACCTTACTCCTTTATAGGAAATGTTTGCCAAGTTTTGTTAATTTTTGTGGCTCTTCTCTTGGTCCTTTAATTGTCTTTTGTATTCTTATTTTTTTTCCTTTATCTGTTTAAATGCAGGTGTTCTTTAGAACCTTTTCTTGAATATTTTACCATTCTTAGGGCTCTCTAGGATCTACTTTGATCTGCCAATTTCTTTTTGATGTCCATCATAGTTTTTTGTCTACTTGGGAGTTTGGTCATGTTTTCTTATTTCACACTATATTATATATTTTGTGGCTTCGAAAACCATCTAGATCTGTAGTAGCTATAGGGTAAGTTGAACATACTCCTTTTGTTTTGTTTTGTTTTGTTTCGTTTCGTTTTGTTTTTTGTTTTGTGAGACAAGGTCACGCTATGTAGTTCAGGTGGGCTTGAACTCACTATGTATGTAGCCCAGGCTGGCCTCAAACTCTCAGCACTCCTCCTGAGTGCTAGGATTATGGGCATGTGCCACTGTGCCTAGCAAGTTGAACTATATTCAGGTTGCTTTCTGGATGTTTCTACTTTAGTGTCCCTCAGTCATTATATTAACTCTAAATAGAATATTATTGCAGGTTTTGTTTTTTTATCTAGCTTGGCAGTTTTTGTTTTTTGGTTGTAGTTATTTCATTCACATTTTATGAAATCTGATGTGTTTGAAGTAACTGGTGGCATATTCCCATTTGTTTTCTATAAGTTTCATATTTTTCTTCCCTTTCTTCATTCACTGCTTTTCGTTTAATGTGCTTATCATCTTAGGCACGAATTGAATTTAACATTTTAAAGGTTATTTACACATGCACACACACATACACGAAGCTATTTTCTTTGTAGTTTCCCTAGGGATTACAATTTGCAATACAATTCATCACAATGTATTTCAGGTAAAATGTAGCACCTTTGCTCAAATGTAGCTTCATTTTCTTACCCTCTCTTTGCACTATTATTGTCATATATATCGCATTTATTTGTAGGCATAGCCATACACTGTTACTTTGTGTGTTTTCATGTCTTTTGATGAAATTAAAGGATGAAGTTTAAAAATTTCTATTTCTAAAATTTTTTTCTGATGGTATTTCTGGTGCCTTTTGTTTCTTCCTGCAGATTCAGATTGACATCTGACGTCCTTTAATTTCAGCTTGAGGGACTTGTTCTAGTGTTTTTTTGTAAAACAGGTCTTCTACTATAGAATGTTCTCTTTTTCATTTAGTAAGTTGTTTCTGTGTTACTGCTTTCAGTTTTTTTCTTTCTGACTTCAAATTGTTTCAATGTAATGTGCCTATATGTAGATCTCTGTTAATCATACTAGGCTTGTTTGGCTTTATAGTTTGTTAGATTGATATTTTTCATCAGATTTGAGGAGTTCTTAGGCATTATTTCTCCAAACACTTTCTCCTCTTTCTCTTTTCCATCTTTCTGATACTGTATTCATTTATGCCTACATTGCTATAGGTGATATTATCTCACAGGTTTTTGAGCCTTTATCCATTTTTTTGCAATTTTCTCTGTATTGGATAATTTTCTATTTCCCTGTGTTCAAGTTCATTGATTTTTTTTAATGCTATCTCAAATATTTTCTTGAGCTCATAGTGAATTTTTCAGTTTTGCTTTTCAGTTCCTGGTTATTTGCTTGCTTTAAAAATACAAGGCTCAGGCCTGGGGATTTAGCTCAGTGGCCTTAAGTGCCTGCCTGGCAAGTATGAGGTTGTGAGTTTGATCCCTGGTGCCGCAAAAAAAAAAAAAAGTTTCTAAAGCAGGAAGATTTTAAGTTCAAGCCCAACCTGTGCAACTTAGACTTTTTTTTAAAGAGAAAAAAACAGGAAAAATCAAGAAGCAAACAGTTAAAAAGCAACAACAAAAGCAAAAAGACACCAACAAAAAACAATGGCCATACAGGATTTCAAAACAAAATGATAGGAATTTAACAATGGTTGTTACACTGTATATTGTTGTCCTCAAAGTAATTGCTCAAGGCTGCCCTTTGAGCAGTACCAACCAACACCCCCCCACCCCCCCCCACCTCTGCTTTTGGTGTATCTGTTGTAACTTTTGGGCAGTGTTTATTTAAGTCTGATTTGTTTCACTAGTGAGTATGGTTTCTAGTTGCATCCACTTACCAATAAAAGCCTTGAGTTTATTGTTCTTTGTGCCTAAGTAGTATTCCATTATATAAAAATACCACATCTTTCTTTATCCATTCCTCAGCTGATGGGCATTTGGGTTGTTTCCAAGATTTAGCTATTACAAATTGTGCTGCTGTAAACATGGGTACACATATATCGCTGTGGTATTATGTTTTTAATTCTTCTGGGAAAATACCCAGAAAGGAATAGCTGGGTCGAATGGAACATCTACTACTAGTTTATTGAGAAATCTCCTTAGTGATTTCCACAGTGGTTGTACCAGTCTACACTCCCACCAGCAATGGAGAAGGGTTTCTTTTTCTTCACAACCCCGCCAGCATTTGTTATTGGTTAATATTGTGATGTTAGCCATTCTTTCTTGAGTGAGGTGGAATCTCAGTATTGTTTTAATTTGCATTTTTCAAATGACCAATGATGTTGAACATTTTTTGTCATTTTATTTCATCTGAGATTTGTGTATTCAATTCAGATGCCCATTGATTTTTTTTTTAATTCTTTATACGTTCTAGATAAAAGTCCTTTGAGGGACAGTTGGCAAAAATCTTTTCCCAGACTGTGGGTTTTCTTTTTACTCTGTTGGTGATTTATTTCATTGTGTAAAAACTTTTTAATAAGACTAGATCCCTGTTTTGATTCTTTAAAGTATTTTCTGTGCAGTTTGGTTTTTGTTCATGAACTCTCTGCCTACCCTTGTGTCTCGAGATTTCTACCTATTTTGTCTTCCAGTAGGTTTAGTATTTTTGTATGAATATTTAGATCTTTGATCCATTTTGACTTTATTTTAGTGCATGGTGATAAGCATGGGTCTACTTTAAGTCTTTGGTCTGTAGAAAGCCAGTTTTTCCAACACTATTTATTAAAGAGGCCATCTTTCTTCTGGTGAACATGTGTGGCTCCTCTGTCGAAGATATAGTGACTGAGTGTGTTTATAATTGTGTCTGTATCTTCTCTTCTGTACCCTTGATTCTTAGCTCTGTTTTTTTTTTTTGCCAGCACCATTCTGATTTTGTTATAGCAGCTTTGTAGTATAATTTCCAGTCTGGGATTGTGATGCCTCCTGCCTTGTCTTTGTCACTCAGGATTGAATTTGCTATTCTCAGGTGTCTTATGGTTCCATATGAATTTTAGGAATGTTTTCTATAGATCTGTGAGGTATGCTGAGGGTATTTTGATTGGGATTGCATTAAATCTGTGTAACAGTTTTGGGAGTATGGCTATTTTCACAGTGTTGGTTCTTCCTATCCATGAGCAAGGGATATCTTTCCATTTTCTGAATTCCTCTTCAATTTCTTTTCTCAGAGTACTGTAATTTTCAGTGTGTAAATTTTTTACTTCCTTTGTTAGATTGATTCTAAGTATTTAATTTTTTTGGATGTTATTGTAAAGTGTGTGGTTTCCCTAATTTCTTTCTCAGTGAGTTTGTTGTTTGTGTACACGAATGCTATTAACTTTTGAGTGTTGACTTTGTACCCAGCTATGCTACTGAATTTGCTTATTAAGTCTAAAGGTCTGTTGGTGGAGTGTTTGGGGTCTTCTATGTAGAGTATCATGTCATCTGCAAATAATGATAATTTAACTTCTTAAAATAAAAAAGGGCTGGGATATAACTCACTGCTAGCAGTGGCCCTGGTTTCAACCCCAAGCATCACAAAATGAAAAAGTCTTAACAGTTCTTCATTAATAGTTCCTATTTTTGAATAACTATCATATTTTAATTTTTAAAATACTGTATTTTTAATTCTTTGAACTAAAAGTGATTGCTGCTCTGCATTCTTTACAAGGACCAATAGTTGTACCTATGCAGTCAGTATCTGTTGATTACATTTTTTCTCACCTCCATGTGCTGGTCAGTTTTTCCTGTTTCACAGATTATTTGGTAAAACATTTACATAATGTAGCCATTTATATTATGATTTTTAAAAATCTCAGGATAGTTGCATTAGCCTATTTTATTGTTTTTGTGAGTTGCTTAGGTATAATCTGTACATTCTTTCTCCATAACAGTTAAAAGCTCTTGAATTCCGTGTTAAATTTTTGATTCTTTCATTTCTTAGCCAGGCTCATTGTGACTTTTGGTACACACATCTTAGTGCAGTGATGGTGAACCTTACAGAGCTTTCAGTGATAGCATACAGTTGGCTGTGGCACATGTGACACAGGTTCGCCACCACTGGGGTAGTGGCCACACAAATCTTGGTTTAAGATTACATTCAAACATTGAATTTGTAAGGTTTTCATCATTTTTAATGATTATTCTATATGTGAGTTAGAAAATATATCAAAATTCAGACAGTTTTCAAGTCAGCCCTGCTTTTATTTTCTCTGTGGCATTCTAAAGTTTCAATTGCATGTATGCATAGCCTCTCAATCAGCCAGGGATGAGTAGAGAGTTTATTTTGCCCATTATCCCTCTCTTTTCTAGGATTTCTTTGCCACTTTCTGGATGTCCTACCTCTGTGTCATTTTATCCAAGCTGGACTGCAGCCTCATAACAGCAAAAATACGGGCTTTTGTTTCCTATCAGATTTGCTGTTTTTACTGCCAGTACTACTGGGCATGAATTTTACTTTTGCATTCTGTTCTAAATGATGGTAGCCCCCTCTGAAAGCAAAATTTCTGATTTTCATAGTAATCCTGTTAAGACTATCTTCCTGAGTTGAGTGGTACAGGGGAATGATAGCATCCCCTGGCCTAGGGAATTTTAAAATGAAGAAACTTAAGTATCTCTTCTAAACAAGTAGAATACATAAACAAAAGAGTAAGGGAAATGAATATTTAGGTCCTCTCTTGGGCATCTTTTTGACTAAAGGTAGTATACAGTCTTCTGCTACCTCTGTTATCTAGCAGTTTAGTAGCTCTCTGTTACCTTGGTTAATGAGTCTGGAAAAAATTGTTCAATTTAACATAGTTTTGTATGTAAAAAATAATCAGTTTTATTAGCTATATATCATTAGAGGGATGAGTCTTGGTTATTGGTGGCTCTCTTTCCAAACTAGCTACCAAAATGTGAATTGGTATAGAAATACTTCCAGAAGCAGCTTTAATTTGGAGTGGAATGGAAATTGACAGTTTTGAATTTGGTAATGTTTTCTCTGTCTTCTTTTCCAATCAAAACTTGAGTCTGATATCAGTCAGTGTCTTTCTTAAAGCAGTTGAACTGTACCTGTAATTCTGGTTTTGCTTCAGTTACTCATTTTATAACAAGTAATTGATATTTTGTAAAACAATTTAAAATATCTCTGTGTACATGGTTCCATCTCTGAAGGTAAGTTTAAAGGAACAGTCACTTATTTCTGCCCCTGTAATCTATAAACTGGAGGCCACCCTACTCCGAAATAGCCTGAACTCTTATGCATTCTCATGACCCTCTTTTTTGGGGGGGCCTCTTAGTTCTAACCGTAGCACCATTCTCTTTCTTGACTCCTAGATATACATACTTCATGTTTTATAGCTCTTTAAATCATTAGATCAACTAAAAAAATTTTTTTTTCCTGGACACTAGATGATAGTTTGGTATTTCTGGCAGCCTAGTATATTATTGGAATGAATAGATGAAAAAAATACATATATAAGTGAAATTTATTACTGCAAAATAATACAATGCTGAGCAGTTATCCTAGTATTTAGTGTTTTATTTTGAGAAAGAATGAACCTAGCTTTAAAACTTTGTAATGGAAAAAGTGTTTTTCTGATCTACAGATCTTTTGGGACTGTGAAGTTTTTAGTATGCCATGTTTTAACTTTTTTTAAAACTTAGCAAGTCAACCCTTAACATGTAGGTAACTCCTAGTTTTTTCCCTGTGTCTTGAAAGCAAATGACCCCAGACTCATTTGTTTGTTTGGTTTTTTAAAACTACTATTACAGGTACAAATATTACACTAGTAACAGCTCACTTCAGATATTCCAAACTATGCATTAGTCCCTCATATGCTGCTGTGGTAAAAAGTATCAGTTTTTATAATTTCTGATTCACCAGACTGACATATTTGCAAAATGCAGCACAAATTGCTAGAAAAACATAATTTAGCGAAAGTACAGAATACAGGCTCTAATTATTAGTATAGTCATAAGGTTAAAACTTTTGTCAAATTGATATTAAAGATTCTAAACACTCTTGATTTCTGTATTTATCTTGCTGCTGCACAGAACATACAGTTCATGACTAGAAACAAATAATTCTGCAGATTAGAACTGGTCTATAGACCATACTTTTGTATAGCATGCTCATACACTGCTGTTTATAGTGTTTAATATTATTCTAGAGTCCTCCTGGCCATTCTGATTAATAGCTGTTATCCATAAAAATATTTTCCTGTGCTTGCTTTTCAGAACCGAGAGCTCCAGATCATGAGAAAGCTAGATCACTGTAACATAGTCCGATTACGTTATTTCTTCTACTCCAGTGGTGAGAAGGTAGGTGTGACAGAAAATATGTACTGAACATTGTGATGACTTGTTATTCTTCTAGAAATAACCCTCTTTCCTTTCCTGCAACAAAACAACTTTGCTAATCAAATGAAAGAATTCATACCACGAGCCCCAGTATGGTCGTTGAATAACATTTATGCTAGGAAATTGTTAAGAAAGAGATAGGGAATGAATTTTTGAGAATTTTCTTTTTTTGAAACATCTCTCTGGTTCTCAAACAAATTTGAGAGATGGAACCCTCTGAAAGTTCATCTGCTTATTGGGGGGAAGAACATTTTATATCATTTAAAGTAGAGTAGAAGGGAAAAGGAAAGATGAAGACTTGCATAGGACTAGAATGAGGTTAAACTTACTTCATAGGGAAACAAGTTTGTGTTCCTTTTGCCAGTGAAAAAGTTGAAGTATTACAGAGCTTGTTATAAGTGATTATTATTGCTGATCACATTTAATTCTGTGAAAGTAAAGAATAACAACGTCTTCACACTGAGGATCCCTGCACATCATCTTTCTTCCCTTTGACTTTCTCTTCAGAAGATGCTATAACTCATGGTGTGTACTTCTGGAGCTAAAGGCAAAGAAAACAGGCAACTTCTACTGCCTTTCTTTGGTCTCCTGTATCTCTTTCAAGCTGTCACTATCTCTTCTCCCAGTTTCAGTGTTCTCTGTGTGTGTGTGTGTTCTTGCTTTCTTCCTTGGTTTGGGGTGAAGGAACTTAGCAAATTACTTGGTTGCTTTTGGTAAAATTAATGCAGCCTTTAAAAGTTCACTTCATGTACTAGATTTTAAATTTCATGCAGATAATATCTAATATTGTTAGAGCTATAACACCTCTTGATTTCTAGTTCAATGTTCTTTTTTACTCCACATAACTTTTCTAGTGTGACAGTTTTTAATCATTTTATTGAACTTTATTTAGATTTTCTTAGAAATCTGTTGCCCACAATGCTTATAATATTGGAGGATATCTGTTTCTTTAAGCAAGATGCTGATGTCCATGCTTCCAGATCTAATTATGGTGTATATACTTGTGTGTTTTAGCCAGTATGTTTTAACAATCACAATGTGCAAATTGATCCTTTAAAGAAAATTATTGATTGATTTAAATAAAAAGAGCTGGTAAAGGCTTAATATGATTTTTATACTATGTCCTTCAAAATCCTAGGGATCTATAGACTTAGCTACAATTTAGGAACGTCTACTGATCTCACAACCCCTGCTCTGCCAAATAATAAAATATGGAAAAATTGCTATTCTATAAAATACCTGAAATTCACAAAATTCTAAGTCTAAACCTTCCAAAACATGCAAAAACTTTTTGAAAAGAATAGCAGAGGCAGACAGACAAGCAAGTTCTAGAGGGAAAAGTACTACTTATTGTGAACTAAGTCCAAGGTACTAGAGTTTATTGAGTAATCTGTAGTATGCTGCCTACAAGATGTTCCAGTAAGACTGACATACAGTAGTTCACTATTCCAGTCTCTATCCTGATTTAATTTGTCCTTTTACTACTTAAACCAGCTATCATTTTCCCCGGTTATGAACTAAAACCATAGTCTATAAAGAGAAAATCTTTAATAGGTACAATAAAAAAATCACCAATACAGACATTCTAGCTGTGGTTAATGAAAATATTTGCCTAATATTGTAGACATCCTACTCTACCTCCACCAGAGATGAAAAGTGCTTACAGATAAAAATTATAGTGACTGATGGTAGTTTAGCAACAATTCTAAAATGAAAAACAACAGGAGAATAGGTTAGGATTTTGTGGAGTAGAACAGAATATTACATAACTACATATTATGAGGCAACAGGGCAAAGGTTAGTAATGTTATAATTTATTATGTATGTGCCTATGTGAACATGGACACATAGAATACGATGTGTAGAAATAAAATCAAAGGTCAATATAATAACACTGAAGAACTTTTTTTTTTTAAATTTTCCCAAAAGAGGAGTAATAAAGACCCAGAGAGAAAACATCACCAAAAAAGAATGAGGAAGATTCAAGCCAGATAGTGATCTGTAAAAATTTAGACAAGATCAGAGATCCAAAAAAAGAGAAAGAGGCACAACAAAAGAGGTACAGAGACTTAAGAGAGTAGAGAAAGGGAGGAGAAAACAGACAGAAGAGAGACAAGAGACAATTATAGAGGGCAAAGAAATCTGAAGAGAGGGATGACATAGATCATGAGAAAGAGACAGCCCAAGGACAGAAATATAGAAACCCAGAGCCTAGAGTGAAAAGAGCAAAAACTAAGAAAGGAGGACAGGATCTGAAGAGAAAGGTAGAGATTAATGGGAAACGACAGGGAAAAAATCAAGAAGACTGTAGAGAAAAGAGGATTTTTTAAATTCCCATACACATTTGAGCTCATCTATTCAGAAACCTAACCAAGCCCTTCATTTCTATAGTCTTGAAACACAATTCTTGTTCTTTCTCATCTTCAGAGTGACCTCAAGTTATCCCCTCACCGTCTTCTCATAGTCTCGTTCAGGCTCATGTTCTTAGCACTGATCTCTTTCCCAAAGCTCTCTCATGTGCTCTGTAACTCAAATAAACTTTCTGATAACTCTTCATGGAGAGTTCTTTTTACTGCTTCACCCTAGACAAAACCTGGATCTCACCCAAAGGCACTGGTTTCTTTGTAGCCCTATCAAACAAACAGTTGCTCTTAAGCCCTCAGCAGATTCTAGGAACAGAAGGCAGTGCTGTCGGACTGGTGGTCATTCATGGTCTCAGCCATAAATAACATCTAGTTTTCTCCTTCAAATTTCACATGACTACACTCCCTCTCTTCCCCACCTTGTCAATATCTCTCTACTTAATGACTCGCCCTGTATGAGTCATATAAGTGTTTGCTGGGTATCTCTATTTGCATGTCTCAGATCCCATCTCAGGCTAATACTATTTTATAAAGCGTGTCTGTGTGTGTAAAAATGCTTCTGATCAGAAAATGCCTACCAAATATAGGATGACTACATTCAAAAATAAATTATCTTTAAGGATTTGTAAGAATTTCATAGACATTTAGATCTGAGTAGAAATCTAATCCTGGGGAGTCAACACTAAACTGTAGAGCTGAACCCATCTTTTCCTATGGCTAAAATCAGTTTATTATTTGGTCTCTTGAATGATGTGTTAGTCCTGCCAAAACAGATCAAAAGGAAGACAAAAATTATCTTTTTGGTTGCTGGGAGATTATGGATGGAAAGTCTTGAACTTGTGTATGTCTATATATTTTTAGAATACTTTCCTTTTTTGAAAAGTTGTATTAGTACATGTTTGTAGTTCATGCAGTTTACAGTCTTCTTGGGGAGTAATTACATGTACATGTTACAGCTTCTTTGTTCTAATCACCCCCGCCCCCCCGACAGTTCAAAGCTTTTTTTTTTTGGACAGAGATCATTATTTTCAGCAATATATCCTGCTGCTATCCCCTCCTTTGTTCTGTTCGAGTTAATTTTTAATGGAGCTACCCAAAACTAAAAGATGTCTGTTATTTACTTTGGAAATTTCATAATGCACAAGTTCTGATATATATAAGATTACCAGAAATAAGATTTCTTTTTCTACATAGAGGTTCACTGTCTCTTCTTGTTAATCTCTGTTAATGACTTCTCTGTATCTGTAAGAATGTTTAAGGTAAATAGGGAACCTATGAGCACTGGCAAGAAAACCATTCTTTGAGGTAATCATGTAAAAGTCAGTCAGTTGTGAACACGAAGGCAGGATTAAGTCAGGGGTAAGGGCTATGCTGGGGGGCTTCCCACCAAACCAAAGTTAGATGGGAAGCCAATCAGGTACCTGGCATTCAAAGGTCTAGTATTCCTTCCTTTCTGAACTTTAACTTCATAAGGGTTTTAGTATTTGTAAAGCAGTAAAATAGAACCTGGGAATGCTATGTAAGTTAAAATAAGCAATCAACAGAAAATATCTAGGGCAGTGTGGCAAACTTATGCCATGTATGCTGCAATGGATGTTTGGTTATCATTGAAAGCTCTAAAAGGTTTATTGTCAGCTCTAAAAGGTTCACCATCACTGGTTTAGGAACTGTGCGTGGAAGGAAGCATTACAAACAAATCTACAAGTATATATAATCAGTGGCTCGTAGAACAAATAATTCTGACCTTCACTTTCCTTCCTGGGCCATTGTGATATCTAGTATCTAATAACAGAGAGCTATAAGGATGCAAAATTCCATTGTAAGCATGCTGTGAAGATAACAGATGCTCCATAATTTTATTTGGAAGGGACAAGAAAAAATAAAGACATGCAAAATAGGTATGATTAAAGACAGTAATAGTTTGTTGGGTTATAAAAATAGTATGAATGAAATAACACTTAGTAAATATTAATTTGCTGTTACAAAATTGTTTAATAATAGCAAATATATGCCATACTTGCTATGCATCATTTGTGATCTGAGCTTTTTTTCATCACTTCATAACTCAATTAAACTTTATAGCACCCAAAATTGTTTAATAATAGCAAATATATGCCATACTTGCTATGCATCATTTGTGATCTGAGCTTTTTTTCATCACTTCATAACTCAATTAAACTTTATAGCACCCTATATAAGAAAGGGGTACAGTTACTATTGCCATTTAATGGAAGAAGAAACTCAGACAGTAGCCATAGATTGAGAGAGCTACCAAATAGCAAGATTAAAAGTCAACCCTAGGAAATTTGCCTCCAAAGTCTGTGTAACATACTATACTATTTAGCACAGAACATTTTTATTTCTCCAGGAGCAGTTCACTAGAAACTTAACATTGAAATATATACATATATACTAGCAAAAAGATGAACTTTTAGAGAAAGAGAAAGGAATCAGGAGGGGAAAGGTTGAGGAGGAGGGACAGGGATCAAAATGGTCAAGGTAAAAGCATAACTATCATATATTGCAAACATACACTAATAAAATAACTATATCTTAGGGTAATGAAGGTTGAACAAGCAGAGATTATAATAATATTAATAGCTATAGTAACACTGTAATAGTGATGATAGCTAAAAAAAACTTACATGGTACTTACTTTATACCAGGCATTAATCTAAATATTTATGCATTTAATCTTCACAGTGTCATATGGAGAGGTGGCAAAGAGTGGTTAAATGACCTGCCCATAGGATGATTTATAGCAGTGTCTTAAACTTCTAGTCTGCAGGTCTATGACCTTCCTCAAATGAAGGTTGTGCATTTTCTAGAGGGAGCTAACTTTTTATCTTTTAAGATTTTGCAAGAGAGCTTTGATTTAGAAGACGAAGAAAAATTTACTCATTACTCAAAAATTTACTTTTTTATTTTTATTATAAAAGAAATACTATAGCTATGTGAATACTCATAATACATATTTTAATATTTTTCTTTTCTTTTTTTTTTTTTTTCCTCCACAGAGTAAGTGGTATGGCTCAGATTGGAGACCAGGCAGTCTAGCTCTGTTTATTTTCTATTTTTATGTCTTTTTTTTTCTTTTTTCTTTTACTACTATAGGTTGTAAAATTCTTAGTTGAATGGTTAGATCTTACTTTTGTTTTTTCAGTACTTAGCCCAGTGCCTGACTCATAAATATTTAAAATTGATTATTAAAGTGACTTATGCCTTCTAGGTGTTTTCAGCAAACTGAGAGCTACAGTAGGGCTTAGTATAGATACTAACATTTTTTTGAAGTTAAGATTTATTATGAACTATTTCTACAGGATAATTGTATTATACAAGGAATTATATTCTTAATTTTATTTATATTATGTTCATTGGTATTGTATCAAAATAATTTGATTTTGTGTCCTACTGAACTTGTTTACTAGATATAATTTTTTATAATTTTTTCTATATAACATTTTATCTACAAATAGAAATAATTTTATTCTTTTGCAGTGTGATGCATCTTTTAAAAATTTGGCAAAATATATGTAACAGTCATTTTTAAATGTACAGGTCAGGAATATTAAGTTCACTGTGTTGTACAACTACCAGCATTTCTCTCCTTTGACTTTTAATCTGTGAATTTCCTTTTGAGTTAAATGTGTTTCTTGGATAAAGCATATTGATGGATCTTGTCTCCTGATCCACTCTGCCTGTGTTTCTTTTTATTGGTGAATTGAGGCCCTCTACATTAATGGTTATGGCCAACATGCACTGGCTCATCTCTGCCATGCTATTTTCCTGCCATTTGCTGTCTACTTTCCCCTCCTTTCTATTGTCTGTCCCGCTCAGTGATTCCCCTCTACCGCTGTTCCTAGAACCATGGTCTTTTTTATCTCTTTCTAAAACGTCCTTCAGTATTCTTTGTAGGGTTGGTTTGGTAGTCATGAGTTCCTTCAGTTGTTGTTTGTCATGGAAGTATCTTGTTTCTTCATTAACTTTGAAAGATAGTTTTGCAGGGCACATCAATATGGGTTGGAATTTGTTTTCTTTCAGGACTTGAAATATTTCACTCTAAAGCTCTTCTTGACTTGATTGTGTTGAGAAGTCTGCCATGGTTCTGATGGGTTTTCTTTTATAAGTGATCTGTTTCTTTTCTCTAACGGCTTTTAATATTCTGTTCTTGTGTTGAATTTCTGGAATCTTGATTTTTATATAGCTGGGTGTAGATTTGTTTTGGTTATGGTTAGCTGGAGTTCTATAAACATCACTTATCTTTGTGCCACATCCTTTTCCCATGCTTGGGAAGTTTTCTGCTATTACTTCTGTCAATAGACTTTTTATGTCATTTGTGTTGACCCCTGCTTCTTCATTGATACCTATCACTCTTAAATTATTTTGCTTTGCATCATCTTGCAGTCGTTGAATTATTTCCTGGTTTCTCATTATTTTTAAGAGATCTTTGCTTTCCCAATCACAAGCTGCATATCTGTCTTCAAGGTTTGAAAGTCTGCCTTTAGTCTTTTTCAAGTGATTTTGCCAGCTTTCAATGGAGTTTTTAATTTCCTGGGTATCTCTTTGAATCTGATTCATGCATTCAAAATCTGTCTTATGTTGTTCATCCATGGTTTCCCTCATTTTCCCATGCTCCTCTGTTTTTTTATATATGTCTTCTTTATAGAAGCTTAGCAAAATATGTTTTTCATTTCTTCTTTTACCTGAGATAGTATTTCTGTTCTAATTTCTTTTATAGCCTCATGGAGTTGTCTCTTTACTTCAGTTGCCATCACTGTAGAAACTTCAGGTGTGCGACTCCTGAACTCTTCCATGTTTTCTTCTCCTGGACTTGCTCTGCTTGGGTTGGAGTCCAGGGAGTGCCTTTTGCTTCTTCATCTTGACATCTTCTTGGGTTCTTCCAGACAAGCAAGTAGTAGGGTCCCGGGCACTTCCCACATTGGCTACAATTTCTCTGGAGCATGACTGTTTGGTTCTCCTGGCCAGTGCTGGCCATGGGTATCCAGTGTTGCCCAGTGGGTGCTCTGGTGCAGTGCCTGCTTCTGTTTTTCACAGCCCTTGCTGGTTACCTGGTGTGGAAGCATCACAAGGGTTGCTGGAGTGTTTGTGGGAGCAGGGCCTGCCTCTGCCTTCCCTCTGAGCTGGTTACCAGCAAGCAGTGTCTCCTTTTGTCTGCTGGGGTGCGCATGGGAGCAGGGCCTGTTCTGAGCTAGTTACTGGTGAGCAGTGTCTCCCTTTGTCTGCTGGGGTACGCAGGGGAGCAGGGCCTGCCTCTGCCTTCCCTCTGAGCTGGTTACTGGTGAGCATTGTCTCCCATTGTTTTCTGGGGTGTGTGCAGGAGCAGGGCCTGCCTCTCAGAAACACTTAATCTTATGGATGATACAGTGAGTAAAACTCTTGAAGCCATAGGCATAGTCAAGGGCTTTCTAATCAGAACCTCAAATGCATAAGAAATAGTACCAAGAATCAACAAATGGTATTATATCAATTCAAAAACTTCTGCACAGCAAAGGTAACAATAAAATGAGAGACAACCTACAAAATGGAGAAAAAAATTGCCCACTAATTCCTTCGATATAGAGGGCTAATATCTAGAATATATAAAGAACGTAAAAAATTTAGAACTCCCCAAATAAAAGACACAATCAAAAAATGGGCAACTGAAATTTAACAGACACTTTGCAGATGAAGTATTACAGATGGCCAATAAATACATGAAAAACTGTTGATCATCTCTGGCTATGAGATAAATGCAAATTAAAGCAACACTGAGATTTTCTCTTACTGCAGAAGGAGTGGCTACCATCAAGAAATCAAATAACAACAACAACAAAAATCAAATAACAAATGCTGGTGGAGCAATGGAGAAAAAGGCATCCGTCTCCATTGTTGGTAGGAATGTAATCTAGTACAACTACTGTGGAAATTTGTATGGAGAGTCTCAAAAAACTAAAAACAGAAATTCCATTTAACCCAGCTGAGCCCCTCTTCTGGTTATCTTCCCAGAGAGTTAAAGATATCATATTATAATGATATATGAATATACACATTTATGGCAGTACAGCTCATGATAGATAAATCTTGGAAGCAGCCTAAATGTTTTTCAAGAGATGAATGGATGAAGAATATATATTTAAAGACAGGCCTGGTGGTGCATGCCTGTAATCCCAGCACTCAGGAGGCTGAGGCAGGAGAATTGTTGTGAGTTCAAGACCAGCCTGGGCTACAAAGTGAACTCAAGGCCAGCCTGAACTGCATAGTGAGACCCTGTCTCAAAAAGACCAAAAAAAGAAGAAGAAGATGTATT
>RJWT010023564.1:0-16765 GCA_004365215.1 Cuniculus paca | reverse complement strand
TAATATTCGGTAACAGAAATCCAACAAAGGGAAACCCCTTTTCGGTTCTCACAGCGGGCCTTTCTTGCAGGTCCCAAGCCAGAGACTGTGGCCCAATCTAGGCCTGGGAGCCAGCTAACAACCCTTTCTACCCTGTCACCTCACCCTTGCCGTCCCGCTGTGCGGATCCTCGACCCCGATGCCGCCCGCCTTTATGAGGTTTATTATGTTGCTTAAGCGGGCCAGCCCGGTGCGCCGCCATGGTGCCACCCACGTGCGCCAAGTCAGCAGTGCTTCCCGACCCGGTCGAGCGCTTCCGGTCCCTCCGAGGGGGCGGGGCTTACGCACAGTCTCGCGAGGTGTTCCCCTCCAGCCTGAGAACTCGCGGCTTTGGAGTCCCAGCCCAACTACCGCGGGAACTTTTCCTACGCGGCAGCCTGTGGTTGTGGGGCTTAAAAACGGAGGATGTGGACTCCCGGGAACTTGGGCTCTCAGTCCAGGAAGACTATTTTGCTCACTTACATTTTCATGTTTAGTACTGTAACGTTCCATCGCGTAGGAAAATGTCAAATGGAATATACCCCATTCGTGGCATAGAGGCCCAAGCCCTATAGACTAGGACACGCCGCTCTCTAGTGTGCAGCAGCAAGTGTTCTTTATCACTGAGCAACTTTTTCTTTCCCTCCCTACCTTTAAGTTCTAAGGCAGAAGGCGCTTGTCTCACCCTCACCGGCTCTGCATAAGATCCCCAGGTCCCAATTACTCCAATCTGTCCTCACATAGGCGCAAGAAGGGACGTGGCGGTTCCAAAGGGGGCGAGGGAGTATGGTTGTGGCCTTCCTGCCTGGGGCTCCGGTTCTCTAGAACCTAGAGCTGCACCCCACATCTTTTCCCACACTGCAACGCAGACCGAAGGCTGGCCGTGGGATCAGAGGAGCAATGGAACCAGACAGAACGCTGGCTTTCCGCGGGCAGATTCGAGCTCTGGGGACCTAATGCCGGGGCCCCGGTGTTCGAATCCCTTGCTCTCCCTCCCGTCGGGAGAACGAGTTGACAGAAGTTAGCATCTAGCCGAGTTGAGGGCCGCCCAGAGGGGCGCTGCGCAGGACTAGCTACCGCCGCTCACAATGCGGGTTCGCGCCCCGGGGGCAGGAGCCGGCGCGTTGCCTTGACAGCGGCCCCCGGGCGCGCCCAGCCCCCTCCCTCCGCCCCTGCTCCCCCGTCGCAGTGCGCAGCCCCCCCTCTCCGGCTGTGGGAAGGGGCCGGGCCTGCTGCCTGACGTCTGTGTGGGGCTCGGAAGATGGCTGCTGAGGCGAGCACCGGGCAGTGGCTGAGGCGGCGGCGGCAGGCGGGAAGCGCGGCGGGCGGGGGCTACGCCTTGCGCTTGGGTCGCTGAGCCTAGAGGCGCGGAGGCTGCGAGGCCGCGCGGGGGGCTTGAGGGGCCGCTCGGCGCAGCCTCCCCGCCACCCGCCACACCATGGGCAGCGCCGAGGACGCAGTCAAAGAGAAACTGCTGTGGAACGTGAAAAAGGAGGTAAAGTCGGAGCAAGGACCCCGGGGCTCGCCCTCCGCCTCGCGGCTGGGTGGGGGCTGGGGAGCTGAAAGTCCGCTTGCACCTCCTGTGCTGACGCCCCCGGCCTGGACCTGGGCCGGGCGGGGGCGGGGTCCTGGGCGGGCTGGGCTCCAGCCAGTCCTTTTGATGGGGGCAGCGCGCCTCGGTCCCAGGGGCCAGGCTGGCGCTCCCAGGCATGTTTGCTTCGCTGTCCCACAGCTCCCCGCCCTGTGACGGCAGCTGCGCCGGGAGACCGAGATCGGGGGAGGGGTGGCGGCGATTTCTAGAGAACCAGAGTTGCCCATTCATTGCTCTAGCTGCTTTGGGAGGGGGCGGGCCCCTTGCAAGTCTACTGAGGTGCCAAGCGGATGATTTGGGAGCTCAGCTCCCCGGTGTCCTTCCCCCCCCCCCGTATCCCTCGGGCAACTGAGTCGTGGCTGCTGGAGGGTTCGCAGCACACCTCACTGTTTCTCCCTCCACGCCCACTTGCTTACCCGGGAACGGAGTGGGGGGTGAGAACGATTTTTAAGACTTGGATATTTTTCTTTCTGAAGGAAGCTCTCACGTCAGAAAGAAATCTATTTACTGACCCCACCCCGTTTACCTTGACCCTGTCCATTTCAATTTCAGTGCGGGGGCGGTGTGTGCCCGAATGAATGACCCACCCACATATGAGACTTCAAACTCGCACAGTAGATGATTTTTTTTTTTTTTTTTTGCGGCACCAGGGATTGAACTCACGACCTTGCACTTGCCGGGCAGGCGCTTAGACCGCTGAGCTAGATCCCCAGCCCTGTTTTTGAGACAGGGTCTCACTATGCCGTTCAGGCTGGCCTTGAGCTCACTTTGGAGCCCAGGCTGGTCTCGAACTCACAACGATCCACCTGTCTCAGCCTCCCGAGTGCTGGGATTACAGGCGTGAGCCACCACGCCTGGCACAGTAGGTGAATTGAATTGGGTCTCCTTCCCCAACCTGCTTCTTCGGCTTTGTCTGCCAGATGTGTGCACTTCATGAGGGAAGGAAACACGCCCGTTTTGACCACTCTGCTGTAGCTCAGTGCCTACATGATGAATAAATCTGCTGATCTTGGAAATTGTGAGGTCTGGTGGGAAAGCATAAACTTTAGAATGGTCTGGACCTAGTTCTGTATGACCTTGATTAACAATTAAGATACTTAACCTCGGGTCTTTTTTCTTTTTTTAAAACAAGCTCTCGCTCTGTAGTGCAAGCTGGTCTTGAACTCACTATGTAGCCCAGCGATCCTTCTGCTTCAGTCTCCCATGTGCTGGGATCACAGGCGTGCGTGTTCCACCATGCTTGTCCCTTAACGTATGTCTTGATTTCTTCATCTTTTTGTAATCGGGATATATAAAAAATTTGATGGGTCCTTTACCCTTCTTAGAATTTCAGGATTAGAGCAGACTTTGGGTTCTCATAAAGTCCTGGAAAATTCTAGGAAAATCCTGGCTGCTAGACCTTAGCATTTATTCCCTAACATTTGTTCCTTTCCCTCTTCATGGCAGAGATATAGTTAAAGCCATTGCCTTTCCAGCTTGTGTGAGACCCTTCACTGGGATTTTGCTGTGAAGTGACCAAGGAAGGGTTTTATTTTGGTTTTTGTGATATTGGGGATAGAACCAAGGGCTTTCACCCCGAGCTACCTGCCCAGCTCAGGCTCCACCCCTTTAAATTTTGAGACAGATTTCATTAAATTGCCTAGGCTGGGCTTGACCTTACTGTCTTCTGCCTCAGCCTCCTAAGAGTGGGAAGGTTTCTGAAACCAGAAGGTATAGCAAATCAGCATTTAAGCCGCAGCCTTTGACCTCCCCAAGGAAAAATCTGGTGATTATCTTCAGAAAGAAAGCAGTCCAGTGACAGAGACTTTCAGTAAAAGTATAAACAAAAACAGAAAAGTAGTTGAACCCAAACTACAGACAGATGTTCTGAAAAGTATTGGTATGAGCCTGGCATGGTGGCTCATGCCTGAAATTGCAGCACTTGGGAGGCTGAGACAGGAGGATCCTTGTGAGTTCGAGACCAGCCTGGGCTCCAAAGTGAGCTCAAGGCCAGCCTGAATGGCATAGTGAGACCCTGTCTCAAAAAGACAAGGGCCAGGGAGTTGGCTCAGTGGCCTAAGCTCCAGCCTGGTGAGCATGAGGTAATGAGTTCAATCCCTGGTGCCGCAAAAAAAAAAAAAAAAAAAAGAGTATTGGTATGATCTAATTCGGTGGTTGGTTAGGGATACAGGGAAACATTTTTGAGAATTGATTTCTTGTCTACCAGTACTTGGAAGATTGTATTATTCCAAGAATGGTTACTTTAAAAAAAGTGAGAAACCTCTACAATATTCCACAACTGTGTATCTTTCTGACAAAGGTTGACTTGCTCTGAACTACATGTATTTCCATTTCCCTTTCAGTGCTTAGTTTACAAGAAAACATTCCTTCCTTTCCTACAAAAAGAGGTAACAGACAGGCCTGGCAGTGCAAACCTGTAATCCCAGCATTCTGGACCCCAGGAGGTTGAGGCAGGAGGATCACTTGAGTTCCAGGCAAGCCTGGGCTACAAACTAAGTTCAAAACTAGTCTCACCTGCATAGCGAGGCCCTGTCTCAAAACAAAAAAAAAAACACCAAAAAAGAGATACCACACTTTGAACGTGGTGGCACATGCCTGTAATTCCAGCTGCTCAGGAGGCCGAGGCCAAAGGATCACAAGATCAAGGCTAACCTGGGCAGTTTTTCTAGATTCTGTCTCAAAACCAAAAATAAGCCAGGCGTGGTGGCTCACGCCTGTAATCCCAGCACTCGGGAGGCTGAGACAGGTGGATCGTTGTGAGTTCAAGACCAGCCTGGGCTACAAAGTGAGCTCAAGGCTAGCCTGAACGGCGTAGTGAGACCCTGTCTCAAAAACAGGGCCGGGGATCTAGCTCAGCGGCCTAATTCCCTGCCTGGCAAGCACAAGTTCAATCCCCGGTTCCCAAAAAAAAAACCAAAAAACAAAAAATAAAAGGGCTGGGAATGTAACTCAGTGTGAAGGCCCTGGATTCAATTCCCGGTACCACAAAAAAAAGATAAAGTGGGCCAGGGATACAGCTCAGCGGTACAGCACCTGCCTGGCAAGCACAAGGTCCTACGTTCCATTCCCAGCACCATAAAAAGATACGCAGAGCCAGGGATTTAGCTCAGCGGCACAAGCACCTGCCTGGCAAGTGCAAGGTCATGAATTCAACCCATGGTACAAAAAAAAAGGAAAAAGGTACACAGAAAGAGAGAGAAAGATGGGGATAATTGAAGGCAAAGCTGACCTTTTACAAAAAACCTCTAATGTAATTCTTGGAGCATCTGTAAACCTTCCTAACCCCCCCAAAACATGCCCCACTAGCCTGCTTTAGATGCCTATAGATCTTTAGTTGTGACATTATGCCCTCCTTAATGCAAACACCCCTTGGGGAGTAATCTAGGAAGCTTTTAACAGTTTGGAGTGCAAGAATCGATCTGATCTGATCCCCGTTTGCCTAACCACTAACCATGAGCTTTTCCAGCCCATCTGCTCTCCCTCTCTTTCTTCCTCCCGCCCTCCCTCCCTCACCAGGTCCTGGATACTGTACCACTATCCAGATTGTACAGCGCTGAGTAAGGGGCCTTGGCAGCCAGGGCCTGTAACCTGTCCAAAGAATGGCAAGGATTAGCTATGTCCAGAGTTTATCTGTAAGATTTTACACCAGGGCTGAGGAAATCTGTCTGTGTTAGTATCTCTCTCCTGGCATATTCCCAGGGGCATCACCAGTGCTTGGCTTAAGTGTTGGGAACAACTGGAACTTCATATACTGCTGACAGAAGTTTTGATTAGTACAACCACCTTGGAGAGCATTTTGGCATAAAGCAGAATATATTCATCAGAAATTCCTTATCTAAAAGTATAAGTTTTAAAAAGCTAGCATTTATGTTCACCTAAGACATGTCTGGGATGTTCACAGCAGTACTGTTCATAATAGCCCCAAACTGGAAAACACCCAAATGCCAGTCAGTTGTATGTTTGCACCGTGGAAATGGACAATTGACCACTGTACACAACATGAGCAAATCTCACACACTGGAGAGCAAAACAAGTCATTTACCAAATACCATCCTAAGTTACTATATATGTGTGTAAATTTTTTTTTTGAGACAGTGTCTCATTATGTAGTTCAAGCTTGCCTTGAACTCACTATGTAGCCCAGGCTGGTTTTGAACTCACAGCAATCTTCCTACCTCAGCTTCCCAGTGCTAGGATTATAGGTGTGCACCACCACACCTGGTTCAAATTACTCAATTTATTTTTTTTTATTTTTTTCTCTGGCACCGGGAATTGAACTCACGACCTCATGCTTTGTGCTTACACCACTGAGGTAAATCCCCAGCCCTTGTCTTTTTGAGACAGGGTCTCACTATGCTGTTCAGGCTGGCCTTGAGCTCACCTTGTAGCCCAGGCTGGTCTCAAACTTGCAACAATCCTCCTGTCTCAGCTTCCTGAGTGCTGGGATTATAGGTATGCGCCACCAGGCCCAGCTAAGTTACTCAATTTATAAAAAAAGTGTAGGACCAGGATTTAGCTAAGTGGTGTAAGCACAAGGTCGTGAGTTTGAGCCCCCATACCAGAAAAATTAAAAAGTGTAATACCTACAAAGCTAATTGTATTAGTAGTCAGGATAGCTGGGTGTGGTGGTGCACGCCTGTGATCCCAGCACTCAGGAGACCAGAGAGGAATATAAGAAAGCAGGGACACTTTGAGTTGCTGGTCCCATATTCTTTTTCTTGCTTTAGATGCTTGTTTCACAGGACTGTTTAATTTGTGAAAATTTACCAAGCTGTAAAATTTTTATATAAACGTTTTTGTATGTTTAATGAACAGTAAAAATAAACAGTAAGTAAGCCAGGCTTGGTGGCAAATGTCTGTAATCCCAGCAGTCTGGGGGACTGAAGTTGGAAGATCACAAGTCCATAGATAACGTAGTGAGACCCTGTCTCAAAAAAAACAGAAAAGGTCTGGAAATATAACTCAGCACAAAGGCCCTGGGTTCAACCTCCAGTACTAAAATAAATAAACAAATAAATAAATACTTAAACAGTAAACAACTTTCAGTTTTAAGTTTTTTGGTTTTGGTTTTTTTTGTGAAGAACTGGAATCCATGGCCTCGCACATACTAGGCAATACACTGAGCAATGTCCCAGGTCCCTTTAGTGTTAAGGAAGATGTGACTGTTCACCTTATAAGGTATTTGGGAGCTTTTCTATCTAGAGAGTAACCCAAAACACCAGGGTTTTAGAACCCAGACAGATAAATAAGAGATAAGGCAAGTATCCTTGATGCATGGATGAACCTAGCCCTAACCTTAGAGAAGAGGGAGAAAAAGACACACAGATTGTTTTTTCTAGAGCCTGTACTGAAACAGTGTCCTTAAAGGACATATTTCTGCCCAGAAGACCTCTGGCTGAGTGCACCTGAACAAACTGCCTCCTATTCCTATTCTTCAAGCCAGGCACTTCCATTTGGCCTAGAACCACTGCACTGACCAGTTGGTGGGTTTTGATGTCATTTTTCCCAGTTTCCTCTCCAAAAAGGTTAGAGCAGGCTGTGCTGAAGAAAGTTTACTTCTCTACCTTCCAAGCTTGTCCCCTCTGTGAGTGTCTAAAAACCCAGACTGAAAGTGCAGAACCAAACTATTTACTTGCTTGGAGGCTTTTCATTTTTTTGGCTAGGGCCTCACACATGCAAAGTACACATTCTACAACTGAGCTACACCCCCAGGCTTCCTGAGTCCTTTGATCAGAAAAAAATTATGTTTAAGTAACCATGCTGTCCATTTGTCCACAGGTAAAGCAAATAATGGAGGAAGCTGTCACCAGGAAATTTGTGCATGAAGATAGCAGCCACATCATTGCTCTGTGTGGTGAGTGAATGTCTTAGGGATGATGGGAGGTAGATTTAGAATTTAGGACATTATCCTGGGACCAGAAAAATGAGTGCTTAGGTTTAGGAGCTCTCAGATCTCGCTGCAAGTCCAAATCAACCCAGAAACTTTTGAAATCACCTTGTGCCCCATTTAGACCTACTGAATCAGGATCTTCAGGCCCAAAGAATCTACATTTTTGTTCCTATAATTCGTGTTTTGTTTTGTTTTGTTTTGTTTTTACTTTTTTGAGACAGGTCTCGCTATGCAGTTCAGGCTGGCCTTGAGCTTACTTTGTAGCTCAGGCTGGTCTTGAATTTGCAAGGATCCTCCTGCCTCAGCTTCCCAAGTGCTGGGATTACAGGCGTGTGCCACCACGCCCAGCTGCTCCTATATTTCTTAAATTTTAACATACATCTGTAACCTGAATCATTTGTTAAAGGATATTCCTGCATCCCGGCCCTGGAGTTTATGATTCTGGTAGATCTAGAGTGGGCCTGAGAATCTAGATTTCTAACAAATTCAAAAATGAAGCTGATGTTGCTGGTCCAGGGATTATACTTTAAGAACTACTATTGCCTTAGGTAATTTGGGTTTGGAAACCACTTCTCTGAATTATCCATGCCTTAATTTTGGTGAAAAGTTGGTAGCATGGGGCTGCTTTCTGTGCCATATTTACTTTCTGATTAATCCTAAACAGTTTTTCCATCATCCTAACTTTCCACATGCTTCACTAGATGCAAAAGAACATGCATGTAGACTAGGAGGTATAGCCAAAGCTTCCTAGCCATAGAGAAAATCTATAATAGACCATTGCTTTCTTCTCAACTTGAAGTGTTTTTTGTTTTTTTGTTTTTGTCTTTTTGAGACAGGGTCTTACTATGCTGTTCAGACTGACCTTGAGCTCAGTTTGTTGCCCAGGCTAGTGTCAAACTTGCAAGGATCCTCCTCCTGCCTCAGCCTCCCAAGTGCTGGGATTACAAGTGTGCACCACCACGCCTGGCTCACTTTGAAGATTTTTTTTCTTTTGTAGAAGAAAGCTTATCTCTACATAGAGAATTTTCTAGAATTTCCAGGAATTTAACCTTCTATGAACTAACTTGCTTCCTTTTCTTTTTTTTCCCTCCTTTTTCTTTGTGAGTGTGTGCATGCTCACATGCACATATACAATACTAGAGCTGTGCACCTGTGCAGTACTAGGGCTGAAACCCAGGGCATACCTGAGAACACATTCAGAAGGTGTGGTTTTGGTTACCTTTCTCTTGTTGCTGAGACAAAATACCCAATGCCCAAAATTAAAGTGGGAAAGGTTTGTGTAGCTCACAGTTCATGGAGGTTTCAGTCCGTAATCATCTGGCTCCAAAACAGGGTAGCGTGGCAAAGGGACAACAGTTCGTGGTGGTGGCAGATACTAAACAAGAACAGAAGCTGCGCCTGGTGGTGCATGCCTCTAATCCCAGCACTCTGGAGGCTGAGATAGGAGGATCACTGTGAGTTTGAGACCAGCCTGGGTTACAAAGTGAGCTCAAGGCCAGCCTGAATGGCATAGTGAGACCCTGTCTCAAAAAGACAAGGGCCAGGGATTTAGCTCAGCATCGTGAGTGACTGCCTGGCAAGCACCAGGTTGTGAGTTCAATGCCGGGTGCCACAAAAAAGAAAACAAAAACAAAAACAAAAGGGGACCCTTATATTATATACAGGCTACCTGCAGGTATAGCACTCACACCACCAATCCCAGCACTAGACAGTGAACCAATCACAAACTAGATGCAGCTGCCTTCAAAAAGCTTCCCCCATGACTGCATGAGGCTTTGGTGAGAACATCAAGACACAAACCATAACAGGATGGTTGATTGGTTTGTTTGTTTTTGAGATAGGGTCTAGAAACACAGTGCAGGCTGGCCTTTAAATCACTATGTAGGCCAGGCCAGCCTTGGACTCAAGGTGATCATTCTGCCTCAGGCAGATCGAGTGCTGGGGTTATAGTGTGGGCTACCATACCTGGCTTTTTTTGTTTGTTTGTTTGTTTTTTGTTTTGGGGGTTGTTTTGTTTTGTTGAAACAGAGTCTTACTGTGTGTTTCAGGCTGGCCTTGAACTTACTGTGTAGCCCAGGCTGGCAATCCTCATGCATCCTCATGGCAATCCTCCTGCCTCAGCCTCCCAACTACGGGTTATGGGTGTGCTTTTTGACAGCAGTGTAATTAGACATAATTACCCTTCCCATAACTCCAACAACATTCATTAAAGACTTTAAATACAATTTTCCGTGCAGGAAGATGACCATGACAAGATGGACAAAGTCTGTGCCCCAGGGACTTAAATTCTGTTGAGGGAGACAGAAAGAAAACCATTGCACAGATATATAATAATAGAGTAGCCGGGCATGGGAGGTAGTCCCAGTACTTGGCAGGTTGAGGCAGAAGCATCGTTGCAAGTTTGAAACCAACCTGTGCTACAAAGTGAGCTCAAGGCCAGTTTGAACTGCACAGTGAGACGTCTCTCAAAAAGACAAAAAAAGAGCCAGGCATGCTGGTGCACTCCTGTAATCCCAGCATCCGGGAGGCTGAGGCAGAAGGATTGTTGTGAGTTCCAGACCAGCCCAGGCTACAGAGTGAGCTCAAGGCCATCCTGAATTGCAAAGTGAGACCCTGTCTCAAAAAGACAAAAAAAAAAATTAAAAAGGCCGGACCAGGCATGGTGATACATGCCTATGACCCCAGCACTGGGGAGGCTGAGGCAGGAGCATTTCTGTGAGTTCAAGGCCGGCCTGGGCTACATAGTTCAAGGCCAACCTGAACCATATAGTAAGACTCTGTGTCAAACAAACTAATTAATTAATTTTAAAAAGATAGGGATGAAACCAAGTATGATGGTGCATTACTGTAATCCCAGCATTTTGGAGGCTGAGGCAGGAGGATCCCCACAAGTTTAAGACCAGCCTTAACTACCTAGTGAGTCTAAGGCCAGCATGAATTACATAGCAAGACCCTGTCTCAGAACACCAAAAGTAAATAAATAAAAAGACTGGTGCTGTAGCTCAGTGCAAAGCCTTGTGTTCAATTTCCAATACCAAAAAGAAAGCAAGAATGTAAGCAAGCAAGCAAGAAAAGAAAAAACAAACTATAAAGAAAAGTAAAATACAGTTATGGGATTGTAATGAAGAGAGACAGCTGGTGAGCAGAGACACTCCAAGTGACACTGGGGTTTGAATCCTGCTGACTGCTTGAGTCACCATGGGCAAGTTTCTTAACTTCTGTCACTCTAAGTTTGCTTTAAAATCAAGGCAATGAAGCTGAGTGCTGTGGTGCACACCTGTAATCCCAGCTACTTGGGAGGCTAAAGCAGAAGGTTCGTAAGTTCAAACCCAGTTTAGGCACCTTAACAAGACTCTCATTTGAAAAAAATAAAAAGGACTGAAGATGTAGCTCAGTGGTAGAACACTTGCCTAGCATGCATAATGCCCTGGATTCAGTCCCCAGTATTAGAAAAAAATTTTTATCATGGCAGTGATTCCCACCTTAAGGAATTTTTTGTGATGGTTGAGTTGATGCTTATGAGTGTTGCTAGCCATGTAAGAGTACAGAAAATGTTTGCAGGATTTCAGTTCCCACCATCTCCTTTTTGGATAAGTTTCCCAGTTCTCTGAGATGATGCACTGATTCCCAGGTTTTCAAAGAGCAGTCTGATCTACCTTTTCTAGGCAGCACCTATGCTGGAGAAAAGGTTAAGCAGTCTTACATTAAGTAGCTGTGAAAGAGTAGAACTCTACTTCTTTCTACCTGTGCTGTGTTCCCTTGTTGTCCACCATGTCTGTCATCTCCAGAAGAATTCTGCAGGTGGTCTAGTTTTGCATGGCTCAGCGCTAAGCTTTATTGAAGTACACACACTAGAGAAAACAAAATCAAATAATGCAAACATCTTGTGCATGGGTGCCATGTTTGGGTGACTGTGGGAGATAAGGGACTAGGGGCTGGAGAAATACAAGCAGGAGAAAAGTTGTGGGTATCTCACATTCAGGCCGTTTGTCTGAGGAACTGCTGTCAGCTCTCCACTCAGCCCAGAGTATCCTAGAAGCAGTGTGGCTTTTCATTTTGTCTCCTGCATGGAAGCTCAGGCTCTTTCTAGAAAGCTGGGATATCACACTCAAAAGGAATAATTTTGCTTTTTAGCAAGCTTTAGTTGCTGAACTAGAACAAGGCCCCCAAATCTCCAGGGTTCTGAACTCAGTTCAGGAGCAAAGGCAGCCCAGGTCTGCTAGTCCTCAGGAGGTGTCCCAGGATCATCAATACAAACTTAAATGCCTGCAGTCAGCCAAAAAAAAAAAAAAAAAAAAAATCCACAAGCAAGGACAATAGGAAGTATCAGGGATAGGGTAACCTGAGAGCTCTTTGCCTATGTGAAAATGCACAGCCACTATTCAGCTCCTACCTAAGTGTGGGACCAGCTTTCCTGCTGCCTCTTTTCTTTTCTTTCTTTTTTTTTTTTTTTTTTTTTTTGGCGGCACGAGGGATCAAACTCACAACCTCGCGCTTGCCAGGCAGGCACTTAGGTCTCTGAGCTAGTTCCCCAGCCCTTGTCTTTTTGAGACAGGGTCTCGCTATGCTGTTCAGGCTGGCCTTGAGCTCATTTTGTAGCCCAGACTGGTCTCAAAATCACAACAATTCTCCTGTCTCAGCCTCCCGAGTGCTGGGACTACAGGCATGCACCACCAGGCCCGGCCCTGTCGCCACCCCTCAGGCTTTTTAGAGATTTTGATATGCCAGGCTCCCTACCCCTGGAAAAATGGTCAACAGTACATTTTTAATCTGAAGTATATCCAGACATACTGGATCTTGTCATTGTTCTAGCCATATCCAGAGTTCAGCTTTGTTCTGGAAGAATGGGATTTCAGGGAACATACCAAGTGGTTGGGCAGAGTAAAGACTTTGGAGACTGGTCTAACTGTGGGGTGACCACATTCCCAAGAACATTCAGGTGTGCTGGGGTCCAGGACCACTACATTCCATGCTGGTTGTCCATTCTTGGCAGAAGAGGGGTAGGAAGTTACTGAGAGGGCCAGGCTACACAAGGTGAGCTTCTCAGAATGCAGATATTTGGCCAGGCATGGTGAACTGCACCTGCAATCCCAGTACTTGGGGAAGCTGTGGTAAGAAAACCACAAATTTGAGCCCAGCCTGGGCAACTTATTGTTTGTTTGTTTGTTCATTTGTTTGTTTTGAGACAGGGTCTTGCTGCATCCCTTAGTCTGGCCTTAAACTCACTATGTAGTCTAGGCTGGCCTTGAACTTGCAGTGATCCTCCTGCCTCAGCCTCCTGAGTGCTGGGATTACAGGCATGCACCAAATGCCCAGCTCAGCCTGTGCAATTTAGCAACTTACTGAGAGTGTATCTGAAAATAAGAAGTAAAGGACTGGGGATGTAGCTCAGTGGGAAGGCCCTAGGTTCAATCCCTGGTACCACAAAAAAGAAAGAAAGAAAAAAGTATGCATACGTTTGAATAGAAGCAGAACCTTCCTGGAGAACTCTAGAAATGGAACTGAAGAATTCCTGGGTTGAGACCTGGCCACAGGCCAGGGAACCAGTCTCCTGTTCCCTGTGAGCCAAGCAGAAGGACAGAATTTGCAATGTTGGGCTGGAAAGGCACATTTGTTATTTGCTGTGGTTGTTCCTAAACCTGTCCATCCAGATGCCAGTCAGACCCTGCAAGTAGAAGCTTCCTTGTGAAGCTGTGTTGCCAAACCTGGCTGCCAGGGAAAGGGGCTTCTACATTTACTGTAACTTGAGTGTGTCTGCCATGCTGCTCAGCTATGCCAGCTCCAGGCCGAGGCCAGAGAATTCAGACCTGGAGAATGGGCTCAAAACCAGCATCATGGAAAAGGGATCTTTGGTATCCCCTTTTTATCTTAAAATGTCACATCAGGTTTGCATACAGCCTTTGTTTTTGAAGCTTGTTTGGTTGGTTGGTTTGGTTCTTTTGGTGCTGGGACTTGAACCCATGGCCTTACACATACTAAGTACATACTCCATCACTGAGTTATGTATACCCAAGACTGGTCTTGGTTTGGATTTTTTTTATTTATTTATTTATTTATTTATTTATTGGTACCGGGAATTGTACTCAGGACCTTGTGCTTGCCAGGCAGGTGCTGCACGACTGAGCTATATCTCCAACCCATGGTCTTGGATTTTAAAGACTTACTGTTGGGGGCTGGAAATGTTGCTGAGTGATAGAGCAGTTACCTAGTTCAAATGAGACCCTGGGTTCAGTCCCCAACACCACCACCCCAAGACTTACTACTGGACCAACTTAATGCTGCTTGTTTTTGGTAAACCCACTTCCATAGACTGGTATCTCTTGCCACTCCTTGTCTTGGAGGGAAAGGTGCTTTTATCATGTACTTGTACACAGACCATTCAGGATCAGAAATAATAGCAGTTTGTTCCAAGTTTTAGTTGTGAACCATGCATCTGAATTGGTAATGCATGGGCTTAAAGAGGCACAGTTATTCCCTTACCAGTAAGGAGCTTGATGTCACTGAGGCCTCACACCATGAGCCCAGATGCCAGATGGGAGAGTGTCTGCCTCCATATACCTCTGTTTACTCTGATTGGGTATGGGGATTGTATTTTAACCTTTGGTGTGTGCAGAGAGAGGCTCCTGGCCTGGCAGAGCAGGTTCTCAGACTCCACTTGTCTTCTACCACCACCAGCCCCCAGGCTTTTGAGAAGAGCCCAGGCCCAAGAGGCCAACCCTGCCCCCTCAGTCACCAGCCTCCTTGCCCTGCCCTTACTTGTGCTGCTGGGTCAACCTGAGGGTTGTTTCAGGCTGAGGATGAGCGGTAATGGGAGGCAGGGGTGGAGTCTGTAGAGTTGGAAATAACAGGAGCTGTATTAACCAGCTCCCTGTTGCTAAGCAGCTTTCATTAGCCAGGAAGGTCTGCCCTGCAGTAAGCTCCTTTGGGAATGACAGGGAGATGCTAATGAGCTGGGAGATAAGCAGGTGCTACAGGAGGCTTTTGTCCCACCTGGAATATTGCAGTCAGAGACATTTTAGCATATTCTGAGATTCAGATTCTAGGCAGTTTCAGCCCTCTCTTCAGTAAAAGGGATTCCTCCTTCTCACCTGCAAATCGAACAGCTCATTCTCAGGCCAACTGACTTCTGTCTTGCATTCAGAAATAATTAAGTGGAAAGAAAGACCCTCTAGAAAACTAGTTCTCCTCACTGTGCTGAAGCATGACGGTGGGCGTGTGGCAGTGGTCTTTGGGGCTGGGTCTTTAGAATCACACAGACCTGGGTTGACATCCTGGTGTGATGCTAAGTATGTAACCATAGCCAGTCATTCATCCCTGATCCTACTACCACAACGTTGACTTGAGTATTAAAAGAGCTATGCAGAGCTGGGAATGTAGCTCAGTGGCAGAGCACTTACAAAGCACCCACTGGGCCTCAGATTCAATAACCAGTATTGGAAAAAAAAAAAAAGGGTTGTTTTTAAAGGAGAAGGTAGGTGGAAAAAGAAATAGGGATAACGAATACAGATGATTTTCTCGGGAACGTTTACATAAAAGGGAGCAACTAAATGAAGCTGTACCCATGTGAAGATGCAGGGCCAAGGAAGGTGGTGGTACTGTTTTTTTAGGTTAGAGAAGTTATGAAATGTTTGTATTCAGATGTGTTAGGTAGAACAGGGTAGCCTGAGAGAGGAGCACAACCAGATCCGTCAGTGTGGGAAGGAAGGTGGGGTATGAGTGCAAGGGGGACATGGGCTGATGCTCATGGAGGACCTTTGGCATGCCAGGCAGTAATCATGAAGCACTTTGCACCTCTGCATGTATCTTTTTGCCATCCACCACTCATTGAGATGATACCTATTATTTTCTCTAATTGAAGCTAAAACTCAAACAGATTTAGTGATTTGCTCAAAATCAATGAGCTAGCTGGGGACATAGCTCAGTAGCACAGACACCTGCCTGCCAAGTGCAAGGTCCTGAGTTCAATTCCCAGTACCAAAAAAAAAAATTAGTTTATAAGGAGAGGGGCCAGTGTTTGAAGCCACATCTGTCTTGGTCCAAAATCTGTGCTGCAAAGGGATTGTGTGCCCATGAGGACTACCTAGGAGTGGAACCTGGAGGGTTAAAAGCATTGAGGAAAAGGTAGCCCTTGTGGAGGCTCATCTACAGTCATCTAATGGGCTTACAGTGTCCAGAGACACCCAGGGAAACAGTTCCTTGCTGAATTGGGTGAGTGTTCATTATGTGAGAAGCTGGCCATGGCCTGGTTCCTTGGGGAGCCACCATGAGCCTTATACATGCAGATCCTACTCCACATACATAGTAGGGCAAGGAAAATGGTATGGTATGAATCTCCTTTCTCACTTTGGTTCTAGAAAATCAGGGCAACTATTACTCTTTCCATCAGAGTCTGGATAAGAATATTGCTTTCTTCAGTAGTTCATTACAAAGTTATGCATCATTTTTTAAATAAACGTCATATGGAAACAAAGTTCACAAGCTATTGGGGAAGATAAAATTGCATTGCGCACCAGTTCGAGGGTGGATAGGCTGGTCAAATTTATCTTCAACTGTCCAGATGGCATCCACCTGCCCTGGAGCTGGGTCAACCCAAGGGATGCCTTTTATCTCCTATTTTTGCATAGTTAGATAGCTCAACTCTTACACTAGAGGGTTAAAGGACAGCTCAGTGAAAGTTTCTGAGTTGATTCCTAGTACAGAAAAGCATTTCATAACCTTACATGTTGATTTTTACCTTACAGACATGAGTAACTCAATGCCAAAGACTTTTTTTTTTTTTTTTGTGGCACTGGGGATTGAACTCATGACCTCACACTTGCCAGGCAGGCACTTAGGCCACTGAGCTAGATCCCTGGCCCTTGTCTTTTTGAGACAGGGTCTCACTATGCTGTTCAGGCTGGCCTTGAGCTCACTTTGTAGCCCAGGTTGGTCTTGAACTCACAACAATCCTCCTGCCTCAGCCTCCCGAGCGCTGGGATTACAGGTGTGAGCCACCATGCCCGACTGCCAAAGACTATTTTACAACTAGAGGCATACTGTAAAAAGGAGGGAAAATGTCTTATACTCAGACTTCCTTTGCATTGAGGAAATACTCCTTATTTATATTCTAAATGTAAGTGTGAGCCACAGGAAGACTCAGCACCTCAGGCCCTTAAGGCATTTACTACCCTGGAGCCTGAAATTGCTCCTCTCAAACCTTTGGAACCTGAGGCCAAGACAGCCTTAACCAGAGCTATACCCACCATTACTGAACCTAAGGTTTCCCC
>RJWT010023563.1:0-16768 GCA_004365215.1 Cuniculus paca | reverse complement strand
AAAAAAAAAAAATGCTTCAAATAATGTAACCTTTCCTTGGTACACAGTTGTTATAAATATCAGTTCTTATACTAACCTGTTTCCAATTCCCTTCAAAGTAGATGGAAAGATCTATTTGGGTCTCCAGGAAATAATCCCAGGTTTTGTTTTTGAATGTGTATTATTTACATTCTCTAGATTTTTTTTTTAACCTCCTTAGTCACTATCAGGCTGTAAACTACCAAGTCTTATTGTCAAGCTACCTAGTTCTTGTACCATCTTATTCACAAAGAATTCTACCCAATACAATGATGAATCTATTTAGTCAACAAATTTATTGGGTATTTTCTAAGGAAACTTCAAGGAGGCAAATTAGGTCAATATAAGTGAACTTTATAACAAACTGTCCAAAGATAAAATGAACTACCTTGAAATAATATGAATGGCCTACCATCGAGTGTGTTCAAATACTCACAGTATTGGAGTGTGCTGGGGGACCACATGAAGGAATGTCAGAGAGAGACTGCAGCACCACAAAGATAAACCATGGGAAAGTCAAGTTCGTGACACTTTACCATTATGAGATGTTTTAACTGCCATAGTCACTGAATTCACCCACTCTTGCAACTGGACTTCATACAGTTTAATTGGTATTGGTGATGCCTAAAACAGAAGCCTGAGACTGCTTATTACTTAACTTTCAGCTATTTCAAGAAGCAGTGGCAAACTCTATGTGCAGAAGTGAAATGATAATATATGCCTTTCCTTCAAGAAAATGTTTCAAATTACTTAACTCTGCTAGTAATACTTAATGGGTTTTCTCAACAATCAACACTATAAAAAAGACAGCAAAGTGTTTTTATTTGATTCATATCTAAGTTAAAGTGTCTAGAAAAAGGAAAATAAATAATAACTGAGCTTCCCCATAAAGTTTTGATAATCTACAAGAATGTCTTCTACTTCCATTTTGTGTTTGAAGATGCAACTTTCGCCCCAAAAAATTCTTCATCTAAAAGCTTGTGAAGTTAAGGATAAATGACTCACACTATGAGTGAGGAGAGAGTACCATGTAAAACTGGCATGAATTTGGCATAAGAAGCTGTGAGGCTGCATATTGGACTCAGAAAAGTTTAATTTACTTCATAGTGGTGGAGCACGTGTCAAGTCTCAGAGATAACTGTTCTTTACCCAGCACAGAAGGTTCAACTGTGAACAAAACAGGCAAAAGTTTCTGTCCTCAAGCAGTGTAGAGTTGGGAGGGGTGCAGACAATAAGCAAAGTAATTGTTTTAATTATAGCATGCAATGCCCAGTAGTAAGTCCTAGGAATAAAAGTAAACCACGGGAACACCCCCACTAGGATGGGGACAGACGTGCAGTGAAACTTTAGTTAGGCTGGCAGGAACGGGCTCATCTTTTGAGTAAAAACCTAATGAAATGGAGGAGTTAGCTCTGGGGGTATTTTTTAATCTTGTTTTTAAAAAAGATGCATTAGTACATATTTGTAGTGTATAATAATTACATGTCTCATAGGGAGATGGTACATGTACATAATACATCTTAATTCTTTTCACGTCTGCTTCCCCCTCTCTTCCTCCCCACTCCCTCCATCTTGGCAAGAGTATTTGAGGCATAATGAAGGCAAAGGATGCAGCCCTGGAGGCAGACCTGCCTGTGTGTACTTGAGTGGAGCTGGAGGCCAGTATGGTTGGTGACCGGTAAGCCAGGGAGCAAAGGAGGACATGTGGCCAGTCATGAAATGTGTCCTTGGTCACAATATAAGTACTGGTTTTTCCACAGTGGCAGATAGGAAACCACTGGGGATTTTTTTAAAATAGAGGAATGATAGGATTCTCTTCATGTGTAGCACTCTAATTGCTCTCCTAGAATATGCTGAAAAAAAAAACATGACTCAATAGCAAATACCAGCCAGTAGATGCAACAGCATCTTACAAGTAGGATGTTCATATTTGACTGGGAGGTGGCAGCAGAGAGGGTGAAAAATCATTGAATTATTCCCGACCTAGTTTGAAGTTACTAATGATAGATCCAATATGATGAGGGCTCTGGAGACACCAGGGTTAACTCAAAACTCATGATGACCTAAGAATTAGTTCAATTGACACTAAATTGTCAATCACTTGGTCACCACTGAGGACCCTATATATATAAGTCATCATGTTATATGTTTTGTTTTATAACAAAGTACAAAGTAAAATTATCTAATGCATATAGCACATGTTCAGCAGGGTGAAACAAAAGAAAAGGAGTAAAGGGAAGATTTGTGATGAAGCAGCATGACAGTGATATTTACCTCTACCTGTAATTTTAAACCTTGCTACCTAGGCAGGTGAAAACATCAGCTAAAATTACTGCATATTTCCAAGTATTCCTCAGTAGAAGTCTACTTTCTACTTCCCAACATTCCATATCTATGCTTACCCGATAGAATAGAAACAAAATGTAATTGATTGAGAATTTGCACACACTCTCGAATTGATTATACTGAGCACAAACCATTTCACTATGCTTGTTGTAGAGTGAGGGCTAACTTTGAGAACTCATAACTAACAGTCAAATTTAGGTAAGGCATGACTTACACCAAAACATTTAAATGGTACGAGCAAAATAAAATCATTTCCAAGGTGTTTTAGACAGTGTCAGGTAGACTATATTGATAAAATATTCAGAAAGCCACTGGAAGGTGTCTGAAAAGTGTAAATTATGCTGTTAACCTAACTCTTTGAGCTTATCTTTTCAATAAGATCTTGTGCCTGCATTCTATTTCCTGTCTCTGTGTGATGATTTATTTTAGTCAATTTGGTGAGATAATTTTTGGAGTAAGAGTCATTTTGAAGCAATTTCATTGAAATAAGTTATGCAATGATAATCAATTATTTCTTGTTCTTGCCATCAAATATATGAGTCTTTAATTCACTAAAAGATTAGTCACTTTTCTCCCTCAGCACAACCCATTGTTGGGAAAATGTTCTAAAATGCTTAGTGATATAAAGCTTCCCTGGAATATTACATTGCAACATTGAACTGCAGGACTTCCTCACTGGAGGAGGTAGACTATGTCTTTTTCATTGCTTTTGTCTGCTTAACACTGCTGGTTATTAACAGTATGCTTGGAATAATGGTGAACTCTCAAACTCTTCCAAAAGATGCAATCAAACAACGACCAAAACAGACACAAGAGTATAATTCAGCTTTGCATACAAAACACCTGAGTATCAACTACTTCAAAAGATTCTATAGTCATAAACTTCTGTAAAAGAAAGTAAAAACGAAAATCCCTACATGTAGTATGATTAGTGAGATGGCAACACTGGTCTAAATGAGATTCATTTCTAATTGTATCATAAAGTTCTTATTTTGTTCTTTTTCTGTTTTTGTCTTTGCTTTTTAAAAAAGTTGTCAATGTTCACTCCTGAGGTCCAGGAGTTAAAATGAATTCACTTTTTCCATTATTTCCAACCATGTTTCACTAAAACACTATTTTAATATCTCTCCTTGTGGAGGGGACTTAATTTACCTTCTCCAAGCTAAAGTGAAAACAGAACGTAGGACAGAGTCTGCTCACTGAACCTTCTTTAGGTCCCTTCTCTTACTTTTTTCATAAAGTTGAATCAAAAACTATTCTTAAGTAACAATTTCTTATCTATGTTCCCCCGTCATGAGGTATCCAAAGGGAATATGCAACGGTATCCTACTCAATAGGAGCCATTATGCTACGTTCTTTGGAATATGAAAAAGTATTAAAATGTTTCCTACCCTCAGGTAGCTCAACTTGCTGGGAAGTCCAAGAAAAATAAGTAAACAAGTAAGCTATAAAGACAGACTGGCTGTAGGTAAAAGTGAAATGAAATCCAAGAACATTAAAAGGATGTCTTTATTATTCTTCCTTAGTCTGGAATGTATTTATTAAAAAACATTATTCTTATCCTGTAGGATCATAGCTTATTTAGAAAGCATTATTTGGCTCATACACTGTCACATTTGATTTAAATAATAGTCCTTTGCTCTCTTTACCACATATGTTGCTACCTTCATTTGACATATAAAGAAATTGAGTCACAGCAAGTTATTTGCAGAATGGCTATAGCAGAAATTAATTCCTTGGCATCCAAGTCTATATATTGCTAAGGTAGGTGGGTAGGTGATGATTAGGACTCAAACTGCACACTTTTTACCTTTCTTCTGTAAGTTTTTAATTAGTGTGATTTGAAACAACTCTGTTTCATCCCATTGGCCTGGTTCACTGGGAAAGAGACTCAAAGGCCGAAATACACCTGTAAAAGGTTTGATGAGGAGTGCCCCTAGGAACACCATCTGTTAGGGAATGAAAGAAGAAAATTGGTCAGGGGAAGAGGTTGGACCTAAATGTCACTGCCACAGTATTCTTGATGTTCCCTCTTCAAAGTTGTTCCCTCTTCAAAGTTGTTCCCTGTTGAGGCATTGGTACTACTCTTTATGCCACCTTATTTGCCAGTCATTGAATGCAGATTTCCTTCAGAGACACTGCAACCAGGGCCAGGAAACTCCCTCTAGGAGTGTGGTTCCCAAAGGGACAATCAGCTTGGTCAGCCAGCAGCCTGGCAGTCACTGAGTGAACCTTCCAGATGGGAGGGTCCAGGTGATGCACCACAGTCTCTGACAGAGCTGGTCAAGAAAAGCAACATCATATCGTGACATGAAATTAAACTAAAAAAAAATCAGTAACTTCACATGGTTTATTTCTTGCTCACAGGACATATCTATCATAGGCTCAATCCTCAGGGTAGTGAGTTTGTGATGCACGATTCTCTGCTGTGTGTCTTCATCATCCCCCCACAGGTAAGAGCTTTTCACTGCCCAAGTCTGAAGGTGACACAACACCTACTCATAGGTCACTGGTCTGAAGTGGTCACATGACTTTAGAAGACTGGAAAGGAAAGGAAAACCATATAAGGGTCAAATCCATGTACTTTCTTGGGAGGCCAGGACAGTTTACATTCAGACATCAGCTAATCAATAACAAGTACTCACTAGTCACATTTACATACAAGTGCTACATTAGGATCCTTAACAAGTAGTGTATAGCAGAACAGTAAAGCATTAGAAATTTAGCTGAGAGGAAAGAAGATCCTATCTTCAAAATAAAGGAAAGTTACTCAACATAACGTAAAATCCAAAGTTAAATTTTGACTGTTAATGTTAAGTGGCAAAAAAATTGCAGGGCAAAGATATCAAAAATGGAAAAAGATTCTATAAATAGGAGGTAAATTGAGCTGAATGCTAAAAATTAAAAAACCTGTAAAAGGAAGAGAAATTTATCTCCACAATTAGCACAAGATTTACCTGAGTTTAATCCCCAACCTCTGTTCCGCCAAAAAATCTACCTCCTGACCTACTATGGTTTGAATATTCCCTCCAAAACTGCTGTTGGAATTTCAATGCCATTACGACGGTACCAGAAAGTGAGATCTTTAAGAGGCAATTAGGGCATGAGACCTCCACCATCACGAGTGAACTAATGCCGGTATCACGGGAAAAGAGTGTATTATAGCGCCCAGGTGTCTTGATTAGAAGGGATGAGGGTGTCCTGACTAAAAATGATGAAATACTCTCTCACACACTGAGAAACAATTTGTTGAGAAGCAAAAATCATTAAAGTGAAAATGTGACATAGTAGAAAACACTTTGTTAAATTTGCCTGCTGAACTACATTCTTCCTATTCCAAAACCGAATCTAACTTCATCCATGCCAGGAGTACATCTATCTCCCTTACACCACAGAATTTCACCATGAAAGCAATTCCTGATGTTACTGTGATTCCTCCTTCCCACTTCCCTGAGGATCCCCAGAGAAATGAACAACTCGATCATGGCCTTTCAACAGAATCATCTCAGAATATGTAGTGAAACTTCACTTATCTGTTATCTTCACTTATCATCTAAGGAAAAATAATAAAATTATACATCTGCTATTTCAGGCATGCCCTCTGTTTCCTAACTTAATCCTCATAATCTCAAAGTGGACAGTTTCATTCCAATTTTCTGTATGATAACATAGAGGTTTAGTGAAATTAAATCACTTTTCCTAAGTTACAGTTGGTTGTACTACTTGTTCCAAGAGTAATTCAAACCTGCATTTGTCTGTTGCTAAGAGTCATCATCTTTTTACTATAAAATTTCCAGAAAGTCAGTAATACTATCAACCTTTACAGGATCACAGTTTTGCTTCAGAATTTTTATAAGGTAAAGCCTATTTTGAATTTTAAAGCAGTTTAACTGCTAATATTCCTAATAGAGCATTTCCTAATGTGTCTGCCCTGTATTGCATCCCTAGCCACGGTCTCTTGGAAACCACATCAGGGAATCTCAAACATAATTCACCATGTGGTTGTCAACATCGACTCTGCACTGGTAATCTGTAAGAAATTATTCTAAGACCACCCAACATGTTGAATTAATCCTTCAGTTGTTTCTGACCTGAGCCATACTCACACCGATGACCATAAGGTAAAGCACGTTGAGTTCTGTTCTCACGCTGCTGAACAATGCTGTTCCTTTTGGATACTTTGAAAAACACGTGGTCTAAAAGCATCTGCCTCTATTGCTATGCAACAGCAGTTTTCAATGGACCATGCTTGAGATGAATGAAAATGCAGGATGTGTCTATCACATAGAGCAAGGCACTGGAGATTAATGAGACCAGATGTTCCTAGGAGTTATGTGGAAGGAACAATGGAATGCTTCTCTACTCTGGCTATTGATGTGTTTTCCTCTCTTGTTTTCTGGAACAAGCCACATAACATAATAAAGTCCATAACCAAAGCTACTCCATATAATTCAAAATGTGTTCCATTCAAGTTGCTAGGTGACCAGATAAACAATATGGGACCAACACAGGAAATTCCAATGATTTGTCTTTATCAGTTCAATAAATAAATAATAAGCAAAGAGGATGAGCAACTGATAATTAAAAAAGAGTATTCCCTATGATGAATGTGATTGTTCTATATACCTAAAATGTATCACTAAATTAACAAAAACATAAAAAAGAGTTTAAGAAATGATGTGTGTGACACTTTGCAAAAATTGTATCTTTTGGTAGCACTGTATTTAGTGAGGAGTAGGCCAGCATTAAATGACTACTGAAAAGAAATATGAATTTTGAGCTAAAATAAAAAATGATAAGCTCACACCCAGATCATTGTTTTTAATTTCCATAGAGCTGATTTAGTAAATGCCCCTGTGTGTGGCCTTGCCCTTGAGAAAATAGCCTATCCTGAAATCCCCAGTGAGAGACAGCTCATTCCTAAAGCCCCAATTCCATCCAAAACAAAGTAACACCCAAAGGGCTGAATCAGGGAAGCTATCAACACTTATATTTCAGTCCCCTGCACATCTCAGAAGCCAAAGGGAAGAACAAGTAGATGAGGAGGAAATGCAATCACCCCTCTCACCTGATCAAAATCCCCTCTGTGGTAATCAGGCAGCTGCTGGGTGGGGAGAAGAGCATTTAATCTAAATGTAAAACAGAACATACTGTTGACTGTCCAAGCTTCAGTCCACTGATGGGAAACATGTCATCCTCTTACCTTTCCCTTCCCTGGAAATGAATCAGTGTGTTCAGCTTTGAAACTCATCAGCACACCCCTGTTTTCACCTTCCCCACAAATAGATAAGAAAACTGTAATTTTGACTGAGAATGAACACCCTGCAGACACAATGATTTGTGACAGATAATGCAATTGGCTCCAAAATGTGATGTGAGTGATGTGAACAATCAATCTGCAAAATAAAATTTCATCAGGCACAGTACTACTCCTCAAGTGTATACACTAAACAGTTCATGACCAAGACAATGCTAACACAGGTAACCAGCTCAAATGAGGTCAGCTGTTGATAGCATCGTTATATTGGCATCGAAATGGAAGAGAAGGCTCAGGACAAAGGCTAAAGTTTCCCATGTGAAGAAGTTTAGGGGGTTTAGGAGTTAGAAAGAGAAGCTGAATCTGCATTTCAGAGAGCAGTTTCTAAGGGACACCACCTCCACAATAATGCTAGGAAATTCATCTACTCTCTCTGTGGAAACTTATCTAAAAATGCTTTTCTATGATATCTTGAGAAAAAAAGCATTTAATATTTTCTATATTCTCTCTCTTCTCTGTAATAATTGAAGTTTTATTTAAAGCAAGAAGAAAACTCCTCCAATCTTGATCATTCCTTTTATGTAACCCCTGTTATGGTTGATACATATTGTCAACTTGAGAAGTCTAGAAGCTTAACTAGGTAACTCAGCAGCTCTCCATCTTGGGTTGCAAAGGACATGTGTTACCTCTCTAGGGTATTGTCCATGGTGTCAATTTTAGAAGGTCAGAAGTGTAGCTAAGTGATTCAGCAGAGGGCCAGGGTCCTTACTTTGTAAACATCCTCAGGCTGTGCAAAAGGAGGGCATGGAGATGGTGTGAGTCATACACCCACTCAAGGGGCATAGCCTACTTACAATATAAGGGACGAAAACAAGTTTGCTCTTCCCCCTTTTTTTGATCTTGTTGCTTTGCTATCTTCTGCCACCTTGAAGTGTTGCTCTGGTAAACATGCTACCCTGCCTTGGAGCCAACTGATTACAGACTGAAACCTCCACAAACTGTGAGCTAAATAAACCCTTCCTTCCTTAATGTTGGGTGTCAGGTATTTTGTTCCAGCAATGAGAGAAAATAACCAAGACAATCCCTCTCTCACCTGTTTGAGATCTGACTAGTAAGGTTGAAAAGAATCAACTAGACACACTAAGTTCACAGTTCTCTTTTCTGAGGATTAGTGGCCTTCCCAGGGTTTATAGGATGGACACTTTATTCTGATTCTCACACTAGTAACTTTTCCTGGCCCAGTGCCAAGTAGAAAGGTACAATATGGGGTTGCATAATTGTAAAAACATTCTTTTCTGCTCCACCTCTGGTTCTTGATGTAGCTCAGATCTCTGATCTCTATTACCTCTATCTCCAGCTCTCTGTCATTCCCCCACCATGCTTGTTTTCCAGCAGACAGTAGGAATTCTTTAAGCACTAATTATACCTTCAGGGTCAGGCTTATAACAGAATCCTACTCTAGTCTAGAATCTGTGACCTGTTAAAACTTCCCTGGGCTGAGCATTAGGAAACCCACTTGCTTTTCACTCTAAGCTAAATCACACAACTTATCTTTTTAGATAATATAACTAATACTTAATTTTCTCATATGCCTTATTCCTTACCTATTTTCCCAGTTAATTGCTCTGTATATTTTTATTAAACTCTCAAAATTTATATTTTCATAATAAAAACAAAATGACATATAGATATTTAGATATAAATAGACACATGCAAGATAACAGTTTGACTTTTGGTTCCTTTGTGTGTGGTCACATACATTAATTTTCCAGATCTGTTTTCTTTTTCTGCACTTCACGCAATCATATTGAGGAATAATTTAAGTTGGTGCTAGACTCAATGTGCTTTAAATGAAATGGTCATTTGACTTAAAACAAGAAGCATTAGAGGATTAAGTAGGGTAAAGGAGACAGTTGATAATGATGCTGAGACTGGTAAAGCCCACCAGGAACGTTCCAGGAAATAGGACCTATTGTGCTCTGCTTATTAAATGAGACTTTCCAACCTGAGATTCGATAAACTTTTCATATGTTTTTGTCTTTTTATTCTCCTCTTCCAGTGAAGTTCTAATGTAGCTGCCTAACTTAAATGAGAAACTCTACTAGCAAAGATTTTAATTAACTCTTGACGCTGTTTCAAGTTAAACATCTGAAGCATGGTTATGACCATGATTTTGCTTAGGTCCCTGCCTTTTCTCTATGAAAATTTCCCAAAAGTATTTGACTTGCCAAGAGGAACATTTGAAAGGCTGGAGAAGGACCCATGTGACACCAAAACAATCGAGACTCTAGTTGCTTTGTGATCACCACTATTTGGAACACTGCCTCGTTTCTTTGCATCTCTTTGGAGTTGACACAACCATTGTAGGTGGTATTGAGAACATCTGCTCCCATGATTCTCAAGGAGTGAGTGTCATGAATCACATTTCCCCAAAAGACTTCAATTTTACTTGAGGTCTTAATCTTCCCAAAAGATATATTAAAAATTAATGTCCAGAGTGTTGGCAGTAAACAAGGTTCTGTGGCCTAGGGATGACAACTTGATCATTATACAAACTTTTTAAGTTTTTAGAATAACTTTATCCTTTTAAAGATGCAGATTATTCTTATATCCCCAATTTAATATTTTACATTACTATGGTATACTCATCAGAACTAGTAACAAATACTGGCAACCCTGATGAACATGGCATTTGGCCCTCATGTCTCCTTTGGTTGGGACAATTTCTCAGATATCCCACCCTCTTTTATGATTTTTGACAATTATTTACTAAATATAAGTATGAGAAAAATTTTAACTTTATGAATGCACTTAATTACTAATATAAAAATTTTGTTGATATGTCACTGAAGAAAAATTTTTAAATATACCAAAGGAGAAATAAAAAATATAGGAACACAAATCTATGGCAAGGACATTCTCCCCTTGACAGACTAACAGCTAGTTGTGTACAGGAGCTCAAAGTAGCAACAGAAGTTGCCCATCTCCGTACAATGGCACTGGAAAAAACAGATTTGCAAGTTTTGGGGAGGCCAAAAGTGAATCATCAGATTACTCATCCATGGACAATGATGATGATGATGATGATGATGACAACTTTGACACTGGCCATGTAAGTCAAAGCTCCTATGACAGTGAAATGAAACAAGAATTGACCAACACAGACGCAGGGAATGAAGACCTCTCTGATTCAGATGACAAAGAAAACAACAATGTGAGTACAAATTTGATTAGTGAAAATGGTGCAAAATGGCCATGCAACCAAAAGGAATGATCCAACATTAGGACTAGGTTCGCAAATATACTGAGGATATTGGCAGGGGTGAAACCTATTGAATGAGAATGCCAGCAATGTCACTCAAAGTTGGAAACTGTAACAAATGAAATACTACAAGTTACTGTGAAATACACAAATGAAGAAATGCAAGTAAAAGTTTCTGTATGCACCAATAGTCACACTAAAAAATGTATTTATTATGACATCTCACAGGTGAACTGAAAGGTTCATAGGTCTGCTGTACTTGTCAGGGCTTTCTCATGGTAATTGCAGGAATGTAAAACACATGGCAAAGCAATAGGTGTGGCCTTTAGGTCTGTAGAATAAGAAAGACAATGGGGAGATTTGGTTTCCTTCAAAATTTCCTGAGGTTTCATGACAAAACCACCACCAAGACTGAAAAAGAATGGATAATATGGATGCAATCTGCTGATTGTTTGAGAGATGTGTGGATTATCTCAAGGAATTTACACACCATTTGAATACATGACTATCGATGAACATCTTAGTCACTGTAGCTTTAGGCAGTATATGCCAAAAAGCCTTCAAAATATAGTATAAAAATGTATGCCCTTGCTAGGGATATAGCTTAGTTGCACAGCACCTGCCTGGCAAGCACAGGGTCATGAGTTCGATTCCCAGTACAAAAAAAAAGTCCTAGATGCAAAGATGTATTATATTTCAAAGCAGTAATAAACTAAACGATGTGAACAGATTTGTAGCTCCCATCTCCCAAAGCAATCAAATTGAGATATTTGACAATTTGGTTTACCAGTTTGTTTGCTGCACTTTGCATTTGCTAATAGAGCACAAGTTGATCAATGTAGGAATTGTATACAATAGCAAAGCAGAAATTTCCAAAGAAATATTGCAATTACAAAACAGAGAATTGCACTGCACAATTTTTGAATTTCAGAAAGACATAGCATTGTTCTTGTATGTGGCAAAGAAAAACAAACTGGTACACCAAGATCAAGAGAAAAACCTTGATAAAACTGAAGCCTGGGATGGTAACATTTTACAAAAACAAAAAGAAGTAGATGTTGTTGATGAGTTATGCAGTACCTTTGATGTCACTTGAAACACAAAGTAATGGCCAATGGTTGTGTTTTCCTCAATCCTAAACATGTGTGGAATAGTTCAATAGTTAACAAAGAAAACAATAAGTGAAAAATAACATAGAGAAATTTTCTTAGAGGATTGGGACTGGAAATCTTAGGAGATCATTTACCTCTGAGAAAAGACAAAATGTTTCTGCCCAGGGAACTACCCAAAAAATAGAGGAGCAAACTGGTGAGCTGACAAGAGAACAGGCAGGAACAACATCACAAAGTTCTACCACAATGACAGGAAAACCAAAAAGATGTCAATTGCCTTATGAAAAAGTACAGGAAAACAAAATACATGTGCTGTCAGTGCAAGACATGTGAATGGAACATGTAGTTGTCATGTGTGAAGACTGCCTTGGGTGTGACAGTTGAAGCAAAGATTATGTGGTAGACCTTTGTTTTTATTTCCATTGTAGTTCACATAGGTTTTTACTTCTTATGTTACCTTTTAGGTTTTGGAAGCAAATGAACAGCTGGTACGAAAATGTTGATGTCTATTCTGAGCACTCATTACATGTGTGATATTTTATATTATTGTTACCTTTTCTTGCTAAATACATATTGTAAAATATTCTAAGAAGCTCCTGACAGAACAAGAAGACAAGAAACATGACAAGACACAGGAAAAGGAGGCTAAGCATACATGTTGTTAATGTAAGTGATATTTGTATATGGAACATGCTTCTGTCATGTGTGAAGACTGCCTTGGGTGTAATAATGGAAGCAAAAATTATTTTTGTTGCAGAGTTCTATTGGCATTTTCATTGTCATTCATATAGGAATTTATTTCTGTTGTTATTTTTTAGATTTTGTAAATTGAAAAACAGTCAATGTTGAAAATGTCAATGCTTTTTTTATAAACAATAAATATTAAAAATTTTAAAAAGTATATGGAAAGGATTGGAAAATGACTCCAAGTGCAAGCTGAGAACTATCTCTCCAATTTCCCATCTTTGTCTTAGCTCCTGTGGTTCTAAAAGTGTACTTCTATAGAGCTTCAGACAGGAGGAAATATAGGTTGAAAGGGGGAATAGATAAGGGAGTGACTCACTTCTCTAATCTATTTAATCATTGTGAAAGCAAGAGAAACTGGTAACACTTTGTGCAATACTACTGAGATATCCAATTATTAATCTACACCCCAAATAACTTGAAACTGAAGTGGGAACAAATTTGCTTACTTTTTTTCAAGATTCTCACAGTTGTGTTCCAAACATGAAATGTTCTCTTCATAGAGGAAAAGCCATTATTCACAAATTCAGTGAAATCTGCTTTGGAGAGCTGTGAATGTTTTATATTTACCATTGATCATGATCAGTTTTTCATGATTAGTTTTTCAGTTCTCAGTGAGCCTCTTTTCCTATGACTGACTCTAGACATGTTCTTAAAGGATTTCATTTCTAATGTGGATGTGTTCATGCACTTGATTTTTATTGAGATTGAAGGCATACACACCCACAATAGGCAAGCAGGTCAAAAGGAGTGACTTATATTTTTGTTTGTATTCCCAATAGCAATGTATGAATTCGAGTTGTTCCATATCCCCAACAACACTTTTCATTATTAGTCTTTCTTTATTTTAGCCACTCTCTTGGGTTTCCAGGAGTACAGCCCAGACTCAGTGTATGTGAGGATTGGATCCAGAACTCCACCTTTGTGCACATGTAGATGCCAAAGTCTGAGGATGTTCATCATTTTATAAAGTGGTGTAGCATTGCACATAACCTACACACATCATATACTTTAAATCATCTCTAGGTTACTTACACCACTGTGTGTTCAGAAGAACCCAGCCCCAGTTTATGAGTCTGATCCCAAGGTGCCAGGAGACCAAAGCAAAGAGGGGCAGACAGACCCAGGATCACACTGAGTGCAGTGTGTCAGGGGACTTCCCGATGGAAGCATGCTATTTGGTGGCAGCAAAGTCAAGTGGATTCTTATGATTTAGATCAAAAGGCCTGTTTACTGGACAAGACAAAAGTGATTTTATCCAAGAATCTAACTTAAGCTAATGTCAAAGAGCCCAGGCTTTCCTGGTGCCAGGGTATGGTTCTGATGTTGCACATACTCTCCAAAGATTCTGTCTGTTTGTAATATTCTAGGAAACTATTTCTACTATGCAGGAAAAACCAACTAGGTTTACACTCGGGCAATCATAGAAGTTCTGACTCAGAAGGCTGCAGTCATGTCAAGCTGAATCCACACAAAATGCTGTATAAACGGTTATGTTATGCTGCATTATTTAAGGAAAAATGACAAGAAAAAAGTCTGTACACATTCAGTACAAATGCCACTGAGTTTCTGAATATTTTCCACCCATAGTTGGTTGAATCCACAGATAGGAAATCTACAGAATGTAGAGCATCAAGTGTATCATATTCCTTAAAATTTAAATTTCCGTGTGAGCTGACAATGCCATGTGTTTATGGACCCATTTGTTTATGAACCTTTCATCCATGTTCCATTTTGAAGTGCTAATTTAAATATTTTTAAAATTTTTATTTGTGTTTTTAGTCATGAATTTTAAGTTTTTCTATATTTTAGATATAAATCTTTCATTAACTATGTTTTGCAAGCATCTTTCTTTAGTCTATTGCTGATCCTTTCTTGTTGCTAATGGTGTCTTTTGAGAGCAGGTTTTATTTTTATTAAATTCATAATATTTTGTAAAAGATATAGTCACAGGAATAGAATACAGATAAATGTGGCCTAAAAACTGAGAGACAATTGATTGTAAATGCACACAAGGAAACTTACTAGAATGATAAAAATGTACTATATTTTGGTTATTGTATACATTACATACATTTATCAAAATTCAATGAACACTGTACCCTTTAAAGAGATCTTCATATCTGCTATTTGTGCATCACATCTTCATACACCTATTTTAAAAAATAAAATAAAGTAGGAGTGTAGCTGAATAGAACACATGCATGCAGTGTGGAAGGCCCTGAGTTTAGTCGCCAACACCACACATACAGAAGAAGAAAAAAATAGAAATAATTTAGTTTAATCTATTTTAAATTCTCATATTCAAATGGAGTAGTGTTTCTGATGAGTCCTCTACACTTGGAAATAAAAACCAGTAAAATTGTAAAATCAAGAGTGGAATGGGGAAGCTGTATGGATCTTAGCACTGCCTTTCAGACGTAGGATCATAGAAAACAAAGAAGCAAAGCAAAATAGAGGATTCAGCTTGAAGAAACATGGGAAGAAAACAAATAAATAGAACAGAAAAAAAAGTGAGACAAAGAAATGTAAATAATATTTGAAATTCACAATGTTCCTGCACCTTTATCGTAAGCATTTCTTTAAGTCACTTTATCCAAGACATTTCAACTCAATCAACTGCACAGTGTTCTTTTATATCATGATCCTCGGGGCTGTCATTATGCATAAAACGTTTTCATACTGGATCTAAAAATGTATTCGATGGTAGCTAGAACAAACCATCTTTTTCCATGTGGGAAGCATTGTTTCTCATATTTAGTGTTGCCTTGGACAGACTGTATTTTCAAATAAAGAAATTTTGTGCAAACTGTCACTTCAGCTCCAAAAGGATTTGTTTTCTTTAGAAAACAATTTCTAGTCATAAGATCACAGTTTCCATCATTTATAACCTTTCTCTCCTAGGATACAGATGGCATTTGGAGCTGAGAGGAGGTGTTTTGTGCACATAGCTCAAACTAATCCATTTGGGTTATCATTGAATGTTTCAGGTAGACTCCACTTGGATTATACCAGGCAGTATTGTGCTGGAAACTTTGAAATGACAGCGGTAAGAATATGTTATTATACCACATGGGAGAAAATCTCTCTGATTAAAAAAATGAGAACCCCAAATGATAAAGATTATGCTGGTCCTTAGCAGTGAGATTTTTTTTTATTTTTAACATTCAACACATCTGAAAGTATTTCACCAACCAGTACCAACAACAAAATCCAAAGACACAAGTAGTTTTTGGAAGTTTCTAACAGGCAATTACTAATGTGGAGATTACATATGTAGTCTTGCCTCGTAAACTTTATTTTACAGAGAAGTGACATTGAACCATAAACACTGTCTTTTCTCTTAGGCAGTCATCTGAATTAATTCCCTTTGATGTATGAGAAAGTTAGATGAAACTGTGTCAATAAAAGTGTACATAGACTCTCTTAAAAAAATTAAAAAAAAAAAACAGTACTATGGGCTAAGGTCATGGCTTATCAGTAAAGAGCTTGCCCAGTATGTGCGAGACCCTGGGTTTGATTCCTAGCCCAAGCAAGGAAGGTAGGACGGAAGAAAGAAGGAAGGATGAAATAATGAAGGAAGAAAGGGGGGAGGGAAGGAAGAAAGAAGAAAGGAAAGAAGGAAGCAAGGAAGGAAGCAATGAAGGAAAGGGAAAAGAAGGAAGGGAGAGAGGGATGGAGAAATGGAGGGGAAAAGGGAGGGAAGAGAAAGAAAAGCAAAGAACAAAGAAAAACAAAGCCCAAAACACACCAATGATCCTCTCCTCAGCAACAGAGTGGGTCTCGCTATAGAACTCATTCATTTCTGGCATTCATTCTTTATACTCAAACTCAAAGTCCTCTCTGTCCACCTCTCCCAATCTTTACGTTACAGGTATGGAAAAGAAAACATCGTGATACATCGAAAGTTCTTTGAAGAGTAACTTCCTTGTACTATGACAAACATTCAAAAACATATGGAATTAAACACAAAAAGAACATTAAAGCAGAATTCAAATGCTTTGTATTAAGTGTTCAATCTTATCCAAA
>RJWT010023562.1:0-16768 GCA_004365215.1 Cuniculus paca | reverse complement strand
GTAACAACTCTAAGCCTCAGTTTCCTCATTGTTTCCCATGAAGATATTGAGTGCCTTCTGGAATTATGAGGCACACATGAGTGAAAGTGATGGAAATTTGTAAATTTCAAAGCAAGAACTGAAAGAGATGAATAATTTTGTCAGTATGTGCTCTGCATGCAACTAGAGATTTGCTGGCTCAAAAGCTCCCTCCCACTGCTGCACACTCCACGCTGTGTGTGCCTCACAGACAGCCACACATGTCCACTTTCCACCTGAGTCTACAGCTACCTTTCCCCCCAGACAGATGCACACGGAAGTGCGCGTGTGTTTGCTCCCATGTAATGGAGCACACATGTGACGAGGATGTGAAAAGTCTGAGTTGGTTGCTGTCCCTGGTCAAGGCCACTGCAGCAGTCTCTCGCTGGGGATGCTCTAAGCCTGGCACCCTGAGGCAACACACCAGTTAGAGACACACAACAGTAAGCAACAAAGCCCAACCTGTCAGACCCCAGGACACAGTGCCTAGATGAGTGGGGTGTGGAGAGCTTGTCTTTCTGAGAACTCACAGGACCTCGGGAAGACCACAGCTTGCCCTTCCTTTCTCTCCCGAGTGGCCTGAAGAGCCAGGGGCAGCAGAATCTCTGTCCTTACAACTTCTTGGGGGAAACACATCTCATGAGAAAGTTGGCCCATTCATGTGTCCAGGTAGGTTGGCACAGCACGTCCATTATACACGGGCTAATGGCACTTGGCCAGTGTCCCAGATGTTCTCTCTCCCGGAGGCTGAAGGAGTGGTTGTGTCTGGACAAAGAACACTTGAACAACCCCCTTGGCTCCCCCTTGGCTCATAGGAAGCTGGGCTGAGAGGCTGAGAAATGCAATCAAGTGGAGCTCTGACCAGTGCCCAGCCTGACCCTCCAGCTCGGTGGGCACCGCTGTCTTGCTGTCTCCTTTCTGGTTCTGTGTTGCACAGTGCCTACCCGAGGGCCCGACTGGGAAATCTTTGGCCAAAGGGTAGAAGTTTCTGGAGTGGCCACCTCAGACAAACAAGTGAGGGCAAGTGTGTGCCTGACAGGCCTGACCAAAGGCAAGAAAACGGCCCCTGCTGGAGAGAACTGGTCGGTTCCTCGGCTAAGGAGATGGGAGTTTCCCTGCCCTGTCCTGAAGGGAGACTCCTGCACGCTCCCTAACAGTGGGGTATTTAGAGTAACCAAGCACCAGGCTGGGGAGATTGAAGAATTCCACCTGGATGGCTAAGTCCCCTGAGGTCAGAGCTGGGGCCTCCTTTTCACCACACATCCCAGCCCCAGCACAGGACCTGGCCCTTAGCATTGGATCTGTGTATTGCAGGAATGCATCCCCCAAGCCCAGTTCCTCATTCCTAATCTTCAGTCTCCCTCTCCTTCCTCCCCAGAATTGCAATTGTTTTCCCCAAAGTTGAAGCACAATCAGGAACAACCTCCTGCCACACCAGAGCATTCCTGACCCCGCCACAGGCCTTCCTTCAGCCCTCTGGATGCACAGGGTACGGGGGACCACCTATGAGTGAGTTTTGAGTTTGGCTGGGCACCAAGGAAGCTGCTCCTCTCCAGCCCTCTGCCTCCGGCTTGGCCCCCAGAGGCACTTAAGTTACTTACATCAATTCCCTATTACTTTAGCCAACAGCCAGGAGATCAATTAGCTTGGAGTAGCCTCTTAGCTGAAGGCTGGGCTGGGAGAGGTGGAGGAGGTGAGAGAGGAAACCAAGTTACCCAAAGCATATTTGTGCATATGTGTGGGGGCGGGGGAAGAGAATAAGAGACCCCAAACCAAGGCCCTGGATTCCTGCAGTGGGCTCTGCCCAGCTCCTCTGCAACAGTGTGTTCGGTTGAGGCACTCGGCCGGTGGGAGGGAGAGATGGGAAGGATAGGGCAGAGCCCTGGGGGTGCAGCGCCCTTTGTCCTCTTAGCTTCTTCTCACCTCTGGATGCTGTGGCTGCTCCCTTCCCCAGCCGACCCCACAGAACCCCTGGGTGGTGTCGGGAAGACTAGCCTTCTCCTGTCCCTGTCTTCCTCTCCCGTGAGGCAGTCTGGACAGCAGCTCTGCCTTCCACAGCCCGTGCTTGTCCTGCCTAGCTGAGGAGAACAGGCCTAAGTAGTAGAGTGGGGCCCTCCTGAGGGACTCTTGGTCTGAGCTTCTATGGGGTGAGGTGGGGGTTGTTGATGAAGGGGCAGAGCCCTGGGTTTTACTAACCTTGACTCTGATTACTTTAAGGTGACCTCTCTGTCTCCCTTCTGGGTCCCAGGATCACCCACCCATATTGCCTCTCCTGTTACCAACTCCTCTCCCAAGGTGCTTCAGAGATTCCTGTCCCTCTTCAAAACCTTGGGGGGATTCTGAGCTTATCCCTTTCATTCCACCTCTGCTTTGTGCTATTCCTGTCCCCACTCCAGGATAGGGTCCCCCCCAATAGATTCTGCCCCCTCCTGAGATTTCTTTCCCTCCCCTGCCCCTGCCCTCAGAATTTCTACTGTCTGCCTTCTTCTTCCTTCTCTTCCCAGATCCAGACATGAATTCCTGCTTCTCTCTCTCCCAGGCAAAGGCACCAGGTCTCAGCTGCATGGGGGGTGGCATGGGGCAGAGTGGGCAACCATCTGCCAGCCCCCTCCCCTTGGTGCTGCTCAGCATTCCAGGCACACTGCAGCTCCCACTGCCAGGGACAGATAAGGTGCAGCTGGAGGCTGGCACCAGCTGCGACTGCTCGCTCCGCAGCCCCCACCCAGACACCAGCAGACAGCTGCACCCCTGGCCTCCCTCCATGGATCCCCTGCCCTGCCTTGGCCTGGCTGGCCTCAAGGTGGGGCAGAGAGGAACCTCAGACTCTGTTTCCCTAGCAACAAAGGACCTCACCAGGAAGGAAAGGAGGTGGCCAGGAAAGAGGAGGCCTTGTGGGTGAGTCCTCTGTGCTTGTTAGATAGCTCAGGAGGAAGCTGCTGAGGTATACCCTGCTGGATAATCCTCCACTGCCCTTCTGCTCCTTCAGTCCCAAAAAATTTCTAAGTCACATTCTCCTAGATTTAGTTCCCCACACTGACTCCCACATCTTGGGGGTGAATCCTGGTCCCACACTCCATGACCAGCAGTCCACTCTTTGAGGTTGAGCCAGATTCACAAGCACATCTGAGGGAATGCCTGTCACTGGAGATCCCTGTCTTCAGAATTCTTCCCTCCTTCTCCTTTTCATTCTCCTCCTCTTTCTCCTCCTTCTTCTCCCCCTCCTCCTCCTCTTCCTTCTTCTTTTTTCTTTTCTGGTACTGAGGATTGAACCCAAGTTCTTCTCACTGAGCTGTATCTCCAGCCTTAGTTTGTTTTTCTTTGTTTGTTTGTTTGTTTTTTGGTACCTGGGATCGAACTCATGATCTTGCGCTTACCAGGCAAGTGCTTGAGCCACTGAGCTAAATCCCCAGCCCAAGCCTTAGTATTTTTTAAGATTAGTACTTTAAAAATTTTGAGATAAGATCTTGCTAAGTCATGAAGTTGCCCAAGCTAGGCCCAAACCTGCAATCTTCCTACTTCAACCTTCCAGAGTTCTGGGATTACAGGTGTGCACCACTACACCTGGCTTGGGACAAGGTTCTTATTATTTGGATGAGTTGCCCTGAGAAAATACACAGGAGACTCCACTTGTGCTCATGAACACTTGTGCTCCCCATTAAAACCTGCTCTGGGGCTGGGGATATAGCTCAGTGGCATAAGCGCCTACCTGGGAAGCAAAAGGTCCTGAGTTCGATTCCCAGTACAAAACAAAACAAAAAAGCCCAACAAACAAACAAAAAACCCTGCTCTTGAGGCGGCAGAAGATGCCAGGATGCTCTCTCCTAAGCTCCGACCCTGTGGACAGATGTTTTGTGACACATTTGTCCAGAGGTTAGATCCACATCCCATCCCCAGCATACCTCTGGGCCTAGCCAAGAATGGCAGGAATGAGGAGACAGTTAATTAGAAGACCAAGGAAAGGAGAGAGGGTGGAGCGCAAGGAGGAGCATGTGAGCCCCTAAGGACCCCAGGCCCCTCACCTGGAAGATGTCAGATAAGAACTCCCAACCAGACTCTCACATGTGTAGCAGCATCCCTAGGGACAGAAGTGGTCGAGGTCTTCACATGGAAAGTGGTTGGCAATGAGAAGGTACAGGCAGGGGCTGTAGTCATGGCTGAACTGGTTGGGGTCCAGCCAGATTCAGGGTTGGGTCTTTGAGAGGCTGAGAAACAGAAAAATTTGGTCTCTCTGACAAATCAGAATCAAGAAGGATGCTAGCCTTGTGTCTCTGCCTTCTCCCTAGCAAGAGAAAAACCTTAGATCGCTCCAGAACTCTGTGACACCATCACAACTCCACCTGGCAATTTAGAAGTGTCCCTCCAATTGGACAACATGGTGCAATCACATCTCAATATCTCCATTACTGTGAGCCAAATGTGTCTTAGCACCACCTCTTAGAATCTTTGTGGACATGGGGGACAAACGGCTCCTCAATGAAACACTTTCTGTGGACTTGCTTTGTCCCAGCTTTATACCTTAGCACCTTCCCAGGTTTAGCCAAGCTCTTCACCCCCACATCCAACCCTACGAACCATCAAGCAAATAGGTTTTCTAGCTTTTTCCTGGAGTCCCTTCTGATTGTGTTGCATGTGTTGAAGAGGGAAGGGCTTTGGCTTTGGCTTCCATCTCTTTGCCTACGGTTGTGCTTCTCTTGGGAACATAGTTTGTGAGCCTGGGAATCTTCTGGTCTCAAGCACTTGGGAATCTAGAACTCTACTACTGTGAAGAAGGAAAAGAGAGAAGGAAATGGTTCTTGCACCCAGGCTAAGCTCCCATCAACTTGGCTCAGAAAGGAATACAGTCATGTAACCTTTGTCCAGCGGGATTGACAACAGCCTATGAAACTAGAACAGGATTTAAGAGATCGGGAAGCCCTACATTAAACTTGACCACTGCTCTAACGTTTGTACACACAAAAAATGCAGCCCATGCTCCACTAATGCTGAGGAAGCAAGTAAGTGGGAGGGTGAAAATGGAAAGAAAGAAAAGGGAGGATTTAAAGGTGGAGATTTAAGAGTTAACACAAGAGCAGGGGGTCCCGGAGAGACTGGGATTTAAAAGAGCAATGCCAGAATGGAAGGACATAGAACTCTGGGGTCAGCAGTACAAATGAAAAGAACACACTGCACTGGGACTTAATGAGACATGAGTTCTAATCCTGAACCTGCCATTAACCAGCTAGTGAGCTTAAGCAAACTACTCTACCTTCTTGGGTCTCAGTCTGTGCACTTGCAAAATAGAGATAACATGATTATTGGTCAAAGGGACTGATAGAGCCTAGAGATTACAAACATACTCCGCTCACTTGCGGTTAGGGTTATTCACACATGGCTCCAGGTCCTTTGGTGTCTTTCTAGCTTCTGTGGTTTTTGTATTTTTTGAGATAGAGTCTTGCTACATTGCCCAGGCTGGCCTCAACCCCTAGGTTCAAGTGATCCTCCTGCCTCAGCCTCCCGAGTAGCTGGGACTATGGGTGTGTACCACTGTGCCCAGATTCTCTGTGTAGTTCTTAACCCCGAAGAGTGTGTGGGACTTGCCCAGGACCACTTAGCACATTAAATGCCAAAGTCAGTTCCCTGGCCTCTGAGGTACTGGCCTGAAGCCACCACATCAGAGATGTGATGTGTTTGTACAGCATCTCCGCTTTCAGACACAAAGGGAGCCTCGGTTCAGCCATGACTACATCTGGTCACCTCTGCCCTTGACTCTGTGGTTTCTCCTGGCAAGGGGGAAACCCAACAAGACAGCGTGTGTACATGCATGCATGCGTGTGTGTGCGTGCACACGTGTGTATGTGGGGGGCTGAGGGGGAGGGGAAGAGAACCGATTGTCTAACTGTTTAAGGGGAAGCTTCCCTCTCTGCCCATGCTTCATGCTGCTTCTCAAACTTTAACGTGCTCTCTCGTCACCTGGGCATCTCGCTAGATGCAGATTTGGATTCAATAGGTCTGGGAAGCTGAATAGCAAAATCCTACATTTCTTCCAAGCTCCCAGGTGACAATCCCCAGGCCCCGTTTTAAGTAACAAAGTTGTAGCTCACCTGCCACCATTCCCAACTCTGATACCTGTGGCCCAGAAAGTAGTTAGGCTTTGGGGCCATGCCAAGCCACTCATGTGTGTACATAAGGGTGTGCATGTGTTGTGTGCATGTGGTGTGCACCGTATGCTCGCTTGTGCCATCATGGACGCAAAGCTGAGGCTCAGGCCCCCATGTAGTGCACTGTGCCCCTGTGCTGAGCAAAGTATCGTCCTACAGAAGCACATCCCAAGACACACAACTCCCTCTCCCGTACGGGCAAGCACCCTGAGAGGCCTGGCTTGCTCCCTGTCTCTTCCTCTGGGGCCAGGCTGACACACACCTCCTCTCAGGAGACTCACTCACCACCTTGAAGTCTTCAGCACTGCAGATCTCTCCCCGGAAGTGGCAGGAGAGCAGCATGTCTCGAATGTCATGTCCTGCACGGTCATAGAATTCACGCATGTTGAAGGGCTTGGGTTTGAAGCTTCGGAAGTTGGCCTTGTCCTGCAATATCTCCAGCTGCTTTTCATCGGCCATCTGCGTATCTGGTATCTCATACCTGGAGCCCGAGGCAAGTGGCACATGGATCAGCATGACCACTAGTGCCCCATAGCCTACTCAGCAGAGGGCGGCACTGGGCCCTGGGGATCAGGCCTGGGTACAGGTAGGCAAGGGAGGAGAGCTGGGTTGGTCCAGAGGACCTGTCACATGGAGTCTGGGAAGACATAAGGATCGGTAGTGGCTCCCAGGCACAGGGATCTCAGCACAGCACAGCAGTGAGAGGGAAGCACAGAGAAGGCAGAGGCTGTGGTTTTTATAACAGTCTCTACACTTTAAAGGTGGTCTAGGGGCCAGGGATTTAGCTTAGCTGCACAGTGCCTGTCTGGCAAACGTGAGGTCATGAGTTCAACCCCAGGTATCAAATAAATAAATACATAAATCAATAAATAAAGGTGGTCTGTCCCCACCCCCCAAGAACATAGTAACAGGAGGACAGGCAAAGCTCACTCTAGAAAGCATGCCAATGTCTCGCAGCTCAGACAAGGTAGAGGTAGAGAGCGGTTTTGGACCGTGCTGGGGTCAGAGATTAGGTGCCCTTCCCTGGGCTCTCAGTAGTACCCTAGTTCCTCTGCTGTGAGTGGCATATGTGGGGGTGACTAGAGAGCAAAGTTGGCAGCTCTGTGGTAGTTTAGGAAGGCAGGCACCCTGACCAGCACTCCTGCAACTTCAGGAGCAGGACTGAGGGGTGGGTGGGAGCTGCCCACCTGTTGTTGAGCAGGGCCAGTAGCTCCCCGGCATGGTACAGATCATTCTTAGAGACTTGGCTAAAGCGGAATTCATTGAGGTTGCACAGCGTGACGGCAGGGAAGGTGAGCTGGGAGGCAGCCACCTCGTCGAGCTTGGTGACATGGTGGTAGTGGAAGTAGTACTGCACACGCTCGGTGCACACACACAGCAGCACGGCCAGTGAGCCCAGGAAGCACAGGGCCCACAGTGCCCGCTTCAGAGACAGCCGCTCGTAGGAGAAGATGTGAGCCAGGCCGTGCAGCGTGGAGCTGCTGGCGAAGGCCTGGATGCTGACTGGCTGGACGCCACCCACCTCCTCCTCCTCAGCCTTCAGTTCCATCCTTGCCAGGGGGATCCTGGGGGGAGGGGGAAGAGAGGAGAATCTGTCATTGTCCTGGGATGAGTACATATGGAGCCCTTGTGACTGTGTCCATCCCAAATCTTCATCTCTAGAGGATCTGGTGGCAAAAGCCTTCCCTGCTGTGCAAGCCTCCAGGTGGCTGGCCCAGGAACACACCCCAGTGCAGGGTTCCTCCAGACACAGAGACCTAAGGGTTAGCTCAGGCCAGTGGAATGCTCTCCCAGGGAAGCTTCCCAGGCCTAGGGAGACCCCAGCTACAGTCACTCAAGAGAGAGAGGGAAGTCCCGATTCCCCTCAGGCAGGCATTGGAGTTCCCTCCAGCTGTGGGGTCACTCTGGGACAGGAATGTCTACCCCATCCTGGAAACAAAACTCCCCTAGATGGGCTGAATCGGGTACCAGGAGCTCCTCTCCCGGTCAAGGGTATCCCCAGGATTGGGCTCTCACCCCGGGGGCTAAGCCAGGGCCAGAAAAATCCCCAGGGAGGCGAGTACCTCTGGGGAGGGGCCCGGCCTGAGCCCTCACCTTCCCGTGTCTCCAGTTCTCACAGAGGCGCAGGCTGTATGTGTGTGTGTGTATGTTTGGGGTGGGGGCGGGGTGGCAGGCTACCCAGGTGGATGTATGGGGGGGCGCGGTTCTCTATGACAGCCAGTAGTCCCCGCCCCGAACGCACCCCCCCCAGTCCAGCTTCTCGTCGCAGTCAGATCCCCAGCTCGGCCCCCGCCCCCCTCCCCAGCCAGCGAGCTACCCCGGCAGCTGGGGAAAGACAGGGGAGAGGACTGCCGGCTGCGGGGCGCTGGGGAGCCCCCGACCAAAGCCGAGGAATCGGAAACCCACCTGAGGGGGCTTCGGGGAGCCCGCAGCCGGCTGCAGGTCCTGGGCGCGGGGCCGTTCGTGGGTTCAGCGCCGCGCCGCGAAGGGGCTCATGGCCCGGAGCGCAGCCGGCGGCCGCCGCGGCTCGCCGCGCAGAGCCCTGCAGGGAGCGGCCCGCCCGGCGGGCTCGGCTCCGACCGCGTCCGCCCGTCCGCTGGCCCGCGCCCGCCCGCCCGCTCCCTCGCTCGCTCGCCTCGGCTCCTCCGCCCGGGCTCGGCGCCGTGCGCTGTGCTCTCAGCCCCGGGATCTGCAGGGATCCATCGTCCGGCCGGGAGGCGGCGGGAGGGGAGGAGGAGGGGAGAGGGTGCGCGTGCGCGCCTACGAGTGTCTGCGAGGGTGTCTCTGGGCCGGTGCGAGCGCGCGGCCCCAGCCCGGGGAGCGGAACCGAGGGCTCCCCGCCTTGGCTCGTGCCCTCCAGCGGCCGCTCCGGCTGCGCTGCCTCCCTCTGGTCCGGAGTTGAATCCCTGCCTGCCAGGCCCTATGGCTTGTGTGTGCGACTGTGGTGTGTGCGACTGTGGTGTGTGTGTGTGTGTGTGTGTGCCTGCGGGTGTGCGCGCAGGAAGGAGGGTGTCTGCCCCCAGCGTCCCCCTCCCTGCGCTGTCTCCTTCAAATCGATTCTCCTGCCGCTTGCTGCTGCCTCCTCTAGTGGCACACGCACACGTGTGTACACACACACTCCGAGTCACACTTGACTGATTTAAGCACTTGCCCGTGTGGAGACCGACACACAGAGTCACGCCGTGCCACAGAGCCACACACGCACACACCTCACAGATGCCCACATATCCCAGAGGCCTGACCCGCCAGGCAAGGGCTCACCTGTCCTTATCCCTGCTCCCTACCTATGCGTGACACACACAGACATTTGGCTATGAAAACGAGCACCCAGGCACCATCCCTACAGCACTGGGCTTGACTGGGAGGGGCATGTTTGCAACCCCTCACTACCAACTCTCTAAAGGAGAAGCAAAAAGAAGCACAGAGAAATAGCCGAAGGTCAAGGAAATTTGGACCAAAGTAAGGAAAGGGAGAGGGAAATGGGGCGGGGTGGGGGGAGCAGGACAAGGAGGCTTAGAAAGGAGAGAAGTTGGAGCACTGAACCCAAGCCTCTGGCTGCTCCTGTGGCTCTTTTCTCTCCTTCCCTCCTCCTTTCAGAGAGGCCTTGGGGGGCCCTCCCTATCCAATTAACAGAAAAGGAGCAATCAAGGGAAAGTTGTTAATTTGCTGGTGCTCATTAGGGGCTCTTAGCACTGAGGTTGTTGAGGTCTGATGGTGTCAGATGAGGAGGACGGGGTGTGGGGCTCCTTTGCTCCACTTACAGGCCCGTGCAGCTCTGGGAGAAGGAAGGCAGGCGGAAGGTCTCCAGGACGTGGTGCTGAGTTTTAAACTGGAGGAAAGATCTGTCAGGAGGGAAAGGCACAGTGGAAGAAGTTGAGTAAGAAGTTATGACGGACTGGGGGCTAAGAGGCACATGGGAAAGAATCTGCAGATCCCAAGTGTGTGAGTTTAAGACTCTGGAGGAGGGAAGTCAAGATCCATTTACTAGGGTCCTGGTGTGGATCAGGCGAAAGAAAGGAAGGATCTTCCATTCTGGTCTTGGTGTGGGGAGCTGTCCAGCAGCACCTAGCAGTACTAGAGGGCTGCTATGTCCCCGGGCAGCCACTGGGTGGCAGCACTCTCCCAGTTACTTAGACTCCCCTCAAAGGGGCACTTGGGAGTGGGACTTGTCCTGAGCGGGAGGGTTCCAAATAGGGACCTGAGGAAGCATTGTTCCAGCCTGATTCCTGCATCCTAGATATCCTCAGGGGGAGGGGAGAACCATCTTGGAGCATCTGTAATTCTCCCACCTTCTCACCCTCACAGGTTGAGTGACACATGGAGTCTCTTCTAATGGCTGCAAATTGCTTCAATCACCTGGGATGTTACTGCAAGAGCAGCGGGGGTGGAGGGAAGGTGATGAGGTGAGGTGGAGGCAGGCGAGGACTGATTGAGGCCAACGAGCAGCCTCAGGAGGAGTCTGGGGAAAGATAAAAAAGGTATGAATCAGGCGATCTCAGCTCCCAGACCTGGTCCTGCCATTCGATTCCCTTGACCTTTCTGAGCCTCAGTTTCCTCATCAATAAAATGAAGATAATGTTTATTTCATGGGGCTTTTCAAGCATTACACAAGCTAATGCATGGAAAATCTTAGTACATTAGCTTGTACTTAGTACAGCCTCAATAACCAAGTAATGATTATTGTTAGCATTAGATTTGGATCCAGTGGTAAAACCACCAGTGCCACTGCATCAGAACAGACTCTGAGAGTGTGGTACTGAACCCACACTGCACAACTGGGTCACCAGGGGGAGATTTCCAAACTGCTGGTGTAATTCCCACCTTGGAGCAGAATCTCTGGGCATGGGTCCCAGATCCTCCAACTTTTTATAAAAATGTCTAATATGCAATCAATCTTGAAAAGACACCCTCTTCAGAATCCACATGTCTGAATCAAGACTTCGTGATATTACAGACTCCAACCTTAGGAAGTTCTTTCTTCTATCCAGCCAAAATTCCTCATGCTGTCATTTTCTCTTTGTGTGAGATGAGATAGGGCCCTCATCATCCCTTCCCCACCCTGTGCATTGCAGCAAATCTCCACTGAGTTTTTTCCATATAAAATCCCAGGATAGACCCTGTGGACAAGGCAGGAGGGCAATAGTCCTCCCCCTGAATCTCCCAGTAGCAAAGGTTCAGAGTGCAACAGAAGGGTGGGCAGCAGAGAGTAGAAGAGGGGCTGTCATTTTGACAGGGTCTTGTGGGGCAAGGCTGAGGAAAAGAGGAAGTTATCTTGGCCAGGTCTTGGTTAGATGACAGTTGAGAGATCTGGATCTATGATTAGTCTTCCACTCTGCTTTCTGCTTCTCTGGGCCCACCTACCTCTTCTCCAGGTCCCGACAGATCCTGGGTCCTCTCAGCTTCTTTTCTACACTTCTGTCATCTCTGTCTCTGGCAGTTCCTAGGCCCCAGACCCTTTTCCCCCCTGGTGGCTGAGAGGGAACAGGGGCTGGAGATGTTTTTCCTCCACTGGTGAGAGGCATCTGGCCTCAACCTGTCTAGGGCTTTGGCATCATGCTGACCTGGGTTCAAGTCCCAATGCTGTCAAACCAGTGCCGTGTAGTCCCAGGCAAGGAACAGCCTAGTTTCACTATTTTCCATAAAACAAAAAAATCCAGCCAATGCCCAGATTGATAAAATACTGTGCCTGGCAAACAGTAGGTGCTCCATCAACAGTGGCAAGCATGATGATCGGCCCTGTAAGGCTGAGGGGAGCAGATTCCCCACGGACGCTTCCCATGCAGATGGCCCCATCTGCTCTAGGTGCAGAAGCACCCTCCAGCCTCTCCCAGATGGATGGGGATGAGGGGAGGGCAAGGGGGGGCAAGGCCCCCTGGGACTCCCAGGCAGCTCTTCCTGCTACCCCTGTGTGTGAAATCACACGCACCCCAATCTGTCTGTATCCACTTCATTTGCTAGCTCAGCAAATGCAGGGACAATTAAGGAGTTAATTAGCAGGCGGTTGAGAAGGAGCTGGAACCCATCAACCCCTCCTCCACCCATTCACGCTTCATGCTGCTCCCACCCATGACCCTCACTTTCTCCCTCTGCTGTCTTTCTTCTCCAGCCCATATGCTCCTCTCTCCTCTCTCCTCTTCACACCTTCTCTGCTACCCTTGCCCTCTCCTAGCCTGTGTAGTCCTCGCTTCCTTCTTCCCTATGCCTCTCTCTAAGCTTCTCTCTCCTCTTCTCCTCACCCAAGCCACTGTCTTCTCCATCCTTCAAGGGTTTCCTCTGCTTCCTGCCCACTTCCCCCTCCCATCCCAGCTTTCCTTAGCTCTCCATCCATCCACCCTTCTCCTCTCACCGCCAACACCCTTCCCTCACCAACTGGAATTTGGCTCTCAGTAAATGTGCTTCCTTCGCTGGTTCACAGACGTGGGGCTCTGCATCTGCTACAGGAGTTGGTGGGTTCAAAGTTGCATGCCAATCCTGGTGTCTGCCTCTGCAGTCCCAAAGGAGCTTCCCCCAGTCCCCGCCCTCTCCCAGCACCTCTCCTTGGCTCTCTGGGCAGCTCCGAGTCTCTTTCTTATGCCAGTGCATCTCTGCAGGACTCTCTCCCCATGCTGCTGCCCTGTCTGTACATCCAGGACCACACTGGACCTTTCTTTTCTCTTCTACCTCTCTGAGGGGCTGGAAGATGGCACCTTTCTTCTTTCACACATCTGAATTTGTGTGTCAATATATCCTTTTCTGAAGTCACAGTTTCAGGAAGGAGTGACTTATGGCAGAGAGCAAGAGAGAGATGGAGAAACCAGGCCAAGGTAAAAGATGGAAAGGGCACATGGATGCTCCACACAACAGAGCAGGGAAGGGAGGAGTAGCAAGAGACAGAGGCTGAGCCGGAAGGAGAAGGGTGCTTAGGAAAGAAGGAAGAGACACTGATTTAGGAAGACACTGCCAAGGTCCCTCCCAGCTAGGAAAGCCCAGGACTTTGAGAAAGTGAATGAGAGTAGGAGAGAAACAAGGGACCCAGAACTTGCATGCATGTGGGTGCACGTGTGTGTGTGTGTGTGTGTGTGTGTGTGTGCGCGCGCGTGTATTGTGGGGGAAGTGATCTTCCTCCTCCAGGAAGCTTCCTAGGTTAACTCTATCCTAGCACTAACCCTGTGCTTGCTTCCTCAGCACCTATACTTAGCCCTGACTCCCTGGCTCAAATTTCTCTTTTCGGGGGAGCTCTGACTGTCCCGGGAACAGGTCTGTTCTCTGTCCTGCTCTTATACACACACACACACACACACACACACACACGCACACACTCCACTAAGTGAGCAGGGGAGGAAGGGCTGCAGAGAAGGCAGGCACGTGAGCTACCCCACATTAGGCGGTGCAGGGTATCCTGGGTACCCTCAGGCAGGGACCGGGTCTTTGGCTCTGGAATGCTGGACCCGGCCTGAGCCTGGCAAACACAGCTGCTCAACAGTGGTTAATGAGTTGCTAGATCCGGGGTCGCTCAGGCCCGGCCACCTCCCTTCCTTGGCCTCAGTTGGCCCTAAGGGCCGCTTGTGTCTCTGCGTTGTCCTCCACCTCAGCCCTGTCCTCCCGCGCCCCCGGAGGACTCCTCTACAGGCCGCCGCCTTCCCCTTGCGTCCCCTCCCGCCCGGCCGCCGCCCGTGGAAGGCGCAATCTCTGCGCCCAGGGCGGCCTCCGAGCCGGAGGAGGCAGTGCCGGTGAATAATTCATGGGGCTGGGAGGCCCTTATCTCCCTGGCCGGCCCCACCCGGGGCCCGGCGCTGGGCCGCAGTCCCTCGACTCTCCGCTTTATCTCGACGCCCAGCTTGTAATGCAGCCCGCCATATCACAGGCAGAAGGGGAGATTAATTTTCTGGTTTTGCATGGGCGGGGATGAGGAGGGGGCGTAGGGAGGCGTCGGGGAGCAGAAGCTGGGATCTTTCCGATTTCAGACTCCAGCGGCTTAATCCTCTCCCAGGCCCGCAGGAAGGGGAGGGAGAGGTGTTGCAAGCCAAATTTCATCATCAGCGGCAGCCCCAACAGAGGGAGGAGGAGGCGAGGGGCAAACAGACGGGAGAGGCAGCGGCGCTGGCGCGGAGAGGGGTGCTGTTTGGAAACAGGGTAAAAGGCGGCCTCTCAGCCTGGGCGCACAGACTGCCGGCTGGCGGGAGTTGGGACTCGGCCGTGTGGGGCGCGCGCGTGGGCGCACGCATGTGTACACACAGGCGCTCCGGGCACATGGGCATACCTCTTTGGGGGCTGACACCAGCCTGGTGTCTGCATCCCCTTACATAGCACCTGGCACGGAATAGCCGAAAAACGTGTTGACTGACGGAGGGACTGAATGTCTGGGGGAATACTGATGAACTGAGCAGATCCAGCTCCACATGCTCTTGGAATCTGGCTCTTGCATCTTCCTGCCACCAGCCCCCACGGACCCTGGCATGTGCTGGCTGCTGGTTTCCTCCTGTGCCTCCATGGTCTGCATAGATCAGTAAGGGTTTTCTGGGGACTCTACAGGTCTCCGCCACTTCTACTTAGAAAACACCCAGAGCTAGAGGCATCCAACATCTGTTAGCTGAGCACTTATTACATGCCAGGTCGTGGGCAGGGCAGCCTCGTGTTTCCTAAGATCCATCTACACCAGATCCTGCCTTCAAGGAGCTTATAGTTCAATAGGGATGCATAATTGACTCTAATGCAAGAAAGAAAGTGATGTTTGCTAAGAAAAAGGTGCTAGCAAAGTGCTGAAAGGAAGCTGTGAGTTGATGATGACCAGGAAAGCACTTTGGAGGATGTGGCATTTGGGATGGGTTTTGAAGAACTAGTAGGAGTTTTCATGGGCAATAATGGCATGGGAGGAAGGCAAGGCATTTCAAGAAAAGTGACTGGTGGTAAAAAATGAAAACGATGATCGGGATCAGGGTGGACAGTAGTTTCATTTGTCTGGTGAGTGGGTGGGAGGAGAGGATGAAGGCTGGGAAGCAGGCAGGAGTGAGAGCATCATACATTTCTGGCATCATGTAGAAGAGCTTGGGCTTGTCCTTGGTTAGTGACTGAAGGGTTCTGAGCAGGAAGCAGCATGGTTGAGGATACCCAGAGAAAGATAAAGACAGCCAACATTTATTGAGCACTCAGATGCCATGCATTATGCTAAGGGATATGGAAGGAATGATCTCACTGGGTCCTTAGGTAGTAATGCCATCTTGTTTTATATATAAAGAAGTTCTGGCAATAGCATGGGAATGAATTGAAGACAGAGGAAATCAGAGATGGGAAGTTTAGGTATGATAAATTATTTAATGATTCCATGTACTTTCGACATGGAAAAAAGATTCATTATTTTTGTACTTTGATGTCCAATTTATTAATCTTTATTCAATTATTAACATTCCCCTAACTATTCTCATACTACTATATAACCAAAAAATCAAAAACTTCTGGATTTAACAAATTATACTTCTCCAAATATTTAAACATTGATTGCAAATGAAATCAAGCTCTTCATAAATCTATCAGCTTTTCTGAAAAGCTTGAAGCATCATTAAAAGCCAAAAAAACCCACAATATTACAATGATTGCAAAAAAAAACTCCCCTATTACAAAAACAATGTTATGAATTTAAATTTCTTTGTTCAATATTTCTAATATTGCTTTCTTTATTCTTATTCTTTTTGCTCACTAGGGATAGGATTTTTCTTACTTAAACGAGAGTGGAGGTTTACCTTCTCTCACTGGCCGAGGCTGCAGATTGGTTGGAGAGGAGATAGTTTTGGATGGGCACACAAATCCGAGGGGAGGAGCAGGCTTCTAAGGAGATTCTCCTGGAGCTCATTATGCAGTCTTTCACCTATTTCATCAGGAGTTGTCCTCTTTCTGCTTGGACCAATCATAGGTTCTGATTTTTTGTGTGTGACCCTAATCTTTTCCCCCAGATGATTCTAGTTCTGAATGCCTTATCTTTACAGCTCAGCCCACTGTGTAACCACTGTTCTGAGTGGGGCCTGGACTGGCCCAGTTAAGCCAAAAGCCCTTGGTCAGAAGGAACTGGAACTGCAGCCTTTCTTTCTCATCAACTGCTAAGACCTACAGTATTGTCTGCTAGGGCAGAGAAGCACGGTTCTAAGATGAGGTATTAAGGGCTTAAATTAGGGCAGTGGCAATGGAAATAAAAGGGAAAGGACAGCTTTTAGAAATTCCATGAAGGCAAAATTGACTTCTATTTGCTGGAGGATAATAGGTGCCTCATAGAATCAAATGAAAATACACGTGAAGCCCTTTGTGGTTTGTAAGCACCATTAAATCCTGGTTGTTTTTGCTGTTGTTATTGTTATCATTGTGAAATGGCTAAGAAAAAAACTTAAGGGGTTCACTCAAATTTTTAAGGGGCAACTAAATCAAGGGGAAGCAGGTGAGGAGACTGAAACACAAAGGGAGCTGAGGGGGTCAGGGATTTAGCTCAGTGGCACAGCACCTGCCTGGCAAGTGTGAGGTCCTGAGTTCGATTCCAGTACCCAAAAAGTAAGCAAACAAACAAAGGGAGCTGAGAAAGATTGGTCAAAGAGATGGGAGACCAACTAGGAGAGAGGGAAAAACCAGTGGGAAGGAGGTCAGAAAGATGA